>JBBPSC010000687.1:0-14965 GCA_038093395.1 Baorangia bicolor
GGGGGAACAGGTGACGAAAATAAAGACTACCACTTGGCACTAGCGAGATGACGGGTTTAAGTCATCTCACTACAAAGCTCCTTACCATCGAAATTTTATTTACGTCTGCCCGCCATCATAAATTTTATTTACCTACACCTAAGTATAACCAACTGCCGACGGTTTAAAATGGGGGGTTCGTCTGTTCGCGTCGCAGATATTAGGTGGATGGGCCTCTGCTTGACCCTAATAGACTATTCGAGGCAGCGCGAGGCAGAACCAAGATCACCCTAGTGAAAAAGCGGTGGTGTACCCCCAGGGCTGTAATTGAGATTTGAAGCGACGCATATGATCATATGATACCATCGCGAATCAATTAATCATGTTCAAGGTTGGATAGAATCGCGACGAGGAGAAATCCAAAATATGGTAACTCAGGTGACCCTAGGCAGGCAAAACGGGTGATCAGAGATCGGGCAGATGCGGCATAAACTTCCGGAAAGTATCCAACCCAGAGTAGACAAGACCTTGAATTCGTGAGAAGGATAAACAAACGATAGTTGAAACGCAACCGACACTGACCAAGAAGCTTGAAGTTCACAAGCAGGAACAAGAACTTGGAGAAATCGGAAAGCTTGGTCAGCAAGTGGAGTTGCCTTCGACGAAATTCCCACATCGTTCAAACGTTCACACTCGTACCAATGCCCAAAATTCGAACCACAAGAACTAAGAAACCCCCAGAAGGTTTCGAAGATATCGAGAGTGTAGGCATACTATCCAAATGAACATTTTCAGGCACTTATTTATTGCAGGTTCTCGATGACTACGCGAAGAAGATGAGAGATGCTGAAAATGAGTCGCATGAAGGCAAGCGCAAAGCCGAGTCGTTGTGGCCCATCATGCGTATCTCGCACACTCGTTCGCGATATATTTACGAGCTTTACTACAAGCGTGAGGCTGTATCCAGGGAGTTGTACGACTGGCTGCTGAAGGAGGGGTATGCGGACGCCAAGTAAGTTGCCTCCTCACGTATGTAGCCCCGACGCTAAACTGTATTAGTTTGATTGCTAAGTGGAAGAAAACCGGCTATGAAAAGCTATGTTGTCTGAGGTGTATTCAGACAAAGGTGAACCACTTCTGTTTCCATTCTATAATTTCCAGCTTATGAGCGTTTAGGACATGAATTACCAAGGCTCAACATGTATTTGTCGTGTGCCCAAGGCCCAGATCCGTGCGAATACTATAGTGGAGTGTGTGCATTGCGGTCTGTCTAATTGGATATCTTCCTCGCTTCGTGGCTAAATAGATGAAATGCAGGTTGTCGTGGTTGCAGCTCAGACTCGTGAGGAGAATATTGTCGTGGTCGCTCACCAGCACAACTTTGATACTACGTAATGGTCCCTTGTTCTCTATGGTCTCCTGGCTGCCCGACCTCTCCATCTAGCGTCGTCGTCGTCTTCGTTGGACTCAACATTCCATCGCTCATAGCCTTGCAACTGTATCTTTGAAACTTCCCTTGAAAACTTTTTAGCGCCTTGGAGTGCGAGGCTTCATGTGCGCAATGTCTAGTAATACTTATCACGATAAAGAGGTCAAGTGGCTTGTAGATAACCTTGCAACGGAATAGATCATTAAACTTGTCTGCAAATGTCATGTCATGCGCGCAGAAGCTATGTGGGTAAAGGGAGTCCTTGTCTTTGGCCCCTTTAAGTAAGCGCCACAAAATACAACAACACCTTGTACTAACACCGCTACTGTACGGACATGTTTGCCTTCTGAGTTACCTCGAGTCCCGGTTGAAAGTGGCCGACTTTGTAACGTCTCGGTCGCTACCGCAACCTCTGTTCAACATCTCTCGTCTTGTCCCGAATTTGGGCACCGTTCTCTTCACCCTTGGTGACTTCTCCGACCCTGGTGATGCAGTCGTCGGTAAGTGAACATAATATAAGTTCAAGAGTGGGATACTTGAGAATCCCCCGCTGCAATCAAAGCTAACGGTAGCAGCTGGTGAGTCACATTGCCTGTCCCTTCTCCAAGTAGAACTGACACATGATCTGGACGCATGCTTCCTGTGTTCTGGTATCAGAAGAACCTTTACGCCCTCAAAGGCAGCCAAGTCCAGGAAATCAAAATGTCGACTTCTACCAGCCTAAGGAGGCGCCCTCATTGTCACAAATGTGGGTCGCCCATGCAAGGCCACAGGCGGAAGAACGGAACGTTTGTGTGCCCCAAAGAAACGTCTATTTTCACAGAAACTGTTTCGAGTACTCGCAAGAGTCACTCCACGCCGTTTCCATCCCCTCCAGCCTCGCCGGGTGGGTCACCCCATACCTCCCCGCCGCCATCCCCGGGTTTCTCGCCTGTGCGTGAAAAGCCCGTTTTTAAGCCTCCTCCGGGACAACGCTGGCATTGGAAGAATCCGAACTGGACCTCTCCGCCCCGTAAGATGCGCCTGTACACCCCTAGCGACGGGGAACGCGGATCCCTTACCCCGACTGAACCTGTTACGGAGCCTATTGCGAGTCGGAGAGGGACTCACCTGTCTCCGAACGTCATACGAGAGGAGGAAGAAGAGGGAAATCCTTCTGCGTCATGGTCCCAAAATGTCGACGAGGAAGACAATGACGTCCAGAATGGGGAGGAGTTTGAGTTCTTCCCTCATCATTCAAACTCGCTATCCCCTCGCCCATGGTCGCCTTTCTCTCAATCCCCCGTCACCGATATCAGCCTTAATACTGCGTTGCGCGCTAGCACCCCTCTATTTAAAGTCTTCCGCACGCCTCGCGAGGACCTTGATAGCGTTAGGCGGACCGCCCAACGTGAGGGAAGGCATGTCGCCATCATCAACGCTCCCCTTGCTCATCGCGCGATGGCGAGAGTGCCAACGGACCAGGCGAACGGCACCGTCTGGGTTGTCGTCAGTGATCGCGTCGAAGACTTGAAGTATGCAATCGACTCTCAGCAAGGGGGCATGCCTGGTACGTTCTTCCCAGAAGAACCGCAAACTAGAGGGATGGGTTTTTTTCAAGTGGTGGTTGCTGGTGTCCTGGGTGGCCTTATGGCTGCCATTGGACTTGCATGCTTGTAGCGATTCAGATCAACGAACGAGGGCTCGTTTTGAGGGATGGGAACGAAAGAGGTCCGCCGATACTATGTTTTTATGTACCAAATGCGCTACTATGTACTCCTACGTATGCCGATGATATGCCTCTATGTTTGCTTTGGTGCGCACTGCGCAGTCTTTCAGTCAATGTCAGTGTTCTAGAGTTTAGCCTGATGACATAGAAAATAGAGTAAATGGTCCACAGCGTTCCTGGGTTCGTGAATGTAACGCAATGCATCCATATAAAACAGCCATATACACCTTCATAAGTTACTTCATCTCGCCCCCAGGCCTCTTGCAAACCTGTCCAAGAGGACCTCTCATACAGCCCAGTCATCTAATGTCCCGTATCCAGGTCTGCTTCCCCATCCCCTCGCCATTCTCTCCTCCATCCTCTCCTCTCGACCCCCCATACCAACCAGCCCTCCCGAAGACAATCCTCCACGCAACAAAGTCTTTAACCAGCCATTCGCTTCCTCTTTATCGCTGCCCTTTCCTTGCTTGCTCTTCTTCCTACTCTTCCGTTCCCTCAGCTTTGACGTACCAGGTTGCAAGCCGGAGTAAGATTCCGGAAGCTCTGCAAAACTGATACGCTTCGGCGTCGACACACCTGACGAGGGTGCACTCCCCATCACTCTTGCCACCCGATTTCCAAATACTTCGGACATGCTCATCGTGCCCGGAGACGGAGAAGGTGTTGGAGGTACCGAGCGCACCTTCAATGAGGAATGTGCAGGGGGCGACGGAGGGCGGGTGGACATCGAATGACGTCCCTTGGTGTAAAGTCGCGATATAGACGCCGTAGCCATCGATGTGCCTTGAATTGGAGCCGGAGGGGGTGTGATAGGAAGGAAACCAGGGGCACGATGAAGTTTCGGATCTTTACGCTGGAGGGTATTGACAGATGTCGAAGAGGGATGGTCGTCGAGAATTTTACGCAACGACTGGACAGTTCGATAGCCAGTCGGGTGATCAGAAGATTCTGACGACGATGGCGAGAGCTCTCCGTCGGCAGGCATCGTGGGCAATGGGGTCGGGGGAGTAGACGACCTCCGGGGCGTCTCTGAGCGAGATCTCGATGTCTGTGCTTGTATTCCCGATCGACTGCGATCTGGAGACGAGTACAGAGTTCGCGCAGAGGAAGGTGAAAGTGAAGGCATCGTCCCTCGCACTGTGCCCGTTGGGCTGGCAGATGCACGCCTGTCACGAGAGCGCAACAACCGAGCAGAAGAAGGGGGTGTCAGAGATCCTGAGCGCTTGACAAGATTCGACAAAAAATGGTACGCTGGAGTGGTGTTCTCTGGCAGGGTCTCAGGCAAAATTCCCGCCGTGGGTGGAAGTTGTGTCTCCTGACGACGCGCACGTAAAGACTCTCGAGAATGAACTGAGTGAGAGGATCCGGATGCCCGCAATCCCAACGTAGAAGGTAGTGTTATCAGCTGTGGATCCGTGGTGGACTCGACATACTGTGTAAGCGCCCTTGGAGCAGGTGCAACCAGTACCTCACGAGTAGGATGCGAATATCGGAGATGAGAATTCGAAGACCCATCCAGCTCTAGAATTGATGGTTTTCTTCGATGCCGTAGATCTGGCACGGTGGTTGTAGGTAAACTTCGGCTCACAGCCCCCTCGTCCGAATGAGATGCAGAAAGACTTCTCCCCTCCTCTCCAAATAGTGTATCAACCCCTTCCGATATTTCCTCCAGGTGGTCCATCCACGTTTCATGCACCCCGCTGCTCACCCTGATCCGAGTGGACAAGTTCCGAGCACGCACCTCCAGGAAGTGATCGGATTCATTTTCGGAGGAAAGGAGGGTGGAAATACTGGATTGCGTGGACATGGTGGTGCGTAGCAAGGTGTTAGACATCTCGAGCGCGTGTACACTGCGTTCAAGTAACGTGTCAAGGAAAGGATCGGAGGTAGCCGTATGGGACCGCTTGCGTCTGCGAATGTGTGTGGGCGACCGCCGTGGCGGTGGGTGAACTAGATGGTGTTGTACATAGACGTGCTCTTCTTGGTCGCCTTCTGTATCGGCGTCTGCCTCGTCTGCGGTTTCTGGGTAATCGGGCGGTCTGTCGGATTCCACTCCAGTGAGCGGGGGCGGGCCAACAGAGTTGCTCCAGCCAGGTGGTGACGAGTACTCGGGGAGGGTCTGAATGGTCTCCGAAGACAATTTTGATACGGAAAATCGTTTGTGATGAATTCGACGATGTGTGAGGTCGTTATTGGGACAATGGTAGTAAGTAGAATGCATTATTACGACTCAAAGGCAATGAAGCAAGCAGTGCCCTGAGTCGAGTCAGAGCCGCTGTGAGAACCGGCTGACAGCGATAGATACGGTCAGGTCAAGGTCAAGGAGAGAAAGGCGATACGTTGTCCTTTCGACCACATGGACAACCCCTCAAGTGCGGAGAGCAGCCGTTCCGATGACTAAGCATGACTCAGTCTCACTCAAGGGCGAGCGCTAAGCGCTAAGCAATCATCTATTTGAGTTACATACTTTAATAATGGGGGTATAGTACACGAGGGTAAAAGGAAATCCACCCTCGAACCATGAGATTAACAAGATGGCAATCACCATCTGCTTCCCCATCGTCAATGCTATTTACTGAAATCATTTAGTCAGGTCACATCTAATAATGGATGAATGGTCAAATCCGTTGATAGAATCAATCCGGAAACTTGCCACTTGGGCCTCAGACAGGTACTCCCTCGATCGCAATCGGCTCCGGCAGCGAAAATTTATCAAACGGGCCAGCAGTCTTCTCCAAGACATACTTGCTGATACGATGTAGCATGATACCCGGGAGGTAGAATTTCCATGTCGTCCAAAGAAACCAGCGGCCATGTTGAGCGAGGGTGGTATCATAGTCGGCTAAGCATAGTTGGCATCAACACCACATAAGGGAAAACATCGTAGGCCATACCCCTCAAGGCCTTTCGCAGATCCAGCCACTTCTTTGTCACGTCGGTCAGGATAACGTCTGCTCCCCAACGCACACACTTGACCAAGACAGTCAATTATACTGAACCAAATTTTAAGACAACGACCACTGACTTCCATCATATGCTCTGGCTCGTTCACCGTCCATACCATAAGCTTTTTTCCGGCAGCTCTGCACTCTTGGCGGAAGCTGGAGAGGAAACCATGAGTATGAACCAGGTCGAATGATACTTTAAGTTCCTACTTACTTCAAACCGTCACCCCCCGCTAATGTGGAGAACGCCATCGAAAATACTTCCACATCATCCCAGAAGTATTCGCGCGCCAAAGTAGTACTAACGCCAATGTGTGACCTACGGCAATAGGGTAATCTCGCTTTTGCGTAAGCCACAAAACGCGGATGCCAAAGTCCAAGCAAGATGCGCGGCGCAAGCTTTGTTTCCCATTCTGGTTGCTCGGAAACAATGACATGCATTAGTCGAAAAAGACGGTCTGGATCGTTTTGTACTTTGACGTCTACGTTAAACCTCACATGCTGGTTCTCAGGCTGGGGGAATTGGTTAATTCGTGAGCGTACTTATGCCGTAAGCAGAAGTAGACTTACTTTCATCAGCAACGCAACTGTCTCCGCAAATGTGGGAATAGATTGTTTGGGTTCCTTCTTGGTGCGAAGATGTTGCATACCGTCTTCGCCGTACCAGTTCCGTTCTCGAATTAAACCTGGACACCATTGGTCACTCGTCGAACGTGCCCTCGGCGATGGCGCGGGAAGTACAGTACCTTTCGAATCTGTTGTCCTGTCAAGAGCTTCGTTTCGCGCACGTTGCAACACGTTACCAAAAGGGGCAAGGAAGATCATTGGGTACCGCTCACCGGGATCATGAAACATTACCACCACATCGTCCGCCGAGACATGGACGTCTGAGACACAGGTTACGGGTAAGATCACCAAGGAGGGTGACTAAATACCGCTCTCGATGCCTTCAGCCCCATCTCGTATGGCGGCTTCAAAGCTGGCGAGCGTGTTCTCGGGGTATGCTGCAGAGGCCTGTAGTAGAAGAGTTGACTGGGCATCCGCAACTTTGATTCCGGACTACGTACGCCGCGATGGCCCCAACATTCTGAACCACGGTCTTAGTGACAAGAACAGTGACCAAAAACAATGAAACACGTACCAGGTAAGATTGAAGGTGTCATTGGTCGCGTATACTCCACTAATAGGAGAGTGATGTGACGGGAACCCAGAAACACAGAGGGGATGGAGTGTAGAACCAGAAGAGCTCGAACAGCTTATATATTTGAGCAGCCGATGGCTGAGAATATTTTGTTGCGGAAGTGATTACCAAAATCGCGACACGCGAGACGGCTCTAGGACCTACCCCCGCACAAACTGACCCGGGTCCCGGGAAATTCGAAAAGGCTCAGAATTGCCGTAACGCAAATGGGGCATGGAAAAGCCCACACACAGTTCAGCGAGATGCTATACGACAACTCCGAGCATTTTCAATTTTCCTGGTGAAAATTTCCAAGTTGTCTTTTTTGACGCAGGTTTCGACTAGATGGGGTATAGATCCGCCGACCACCATTCGTCACAACTCAAAAAAGGAAGACAGGCAGAGTCTCGACCCGAAGGTCCGACTTGGTCAAGGCACGTAATGGAGTGTATCCGCAACACCCCGAAAAGTTTGGACGGCCAAAATAGGAGGTGCCCCTCTCAGGGCAAGGAGGTGGAATAGATATACCTTAGTATCTTTGCGCCGCTGACTTAATGTGCATGATTGCATATCGATTGTGACTGAAGTACTGCTAATCTTCAAGGTTAGGACGTAGTAGGCCGAACAATACAGTTTAAGATCCAGGGTATGCCGGAGCACTCTCGCTCGAGAGTGCTCCAGATTTCGTTTTGTCCAGCGTTTAGACCAGCACAAAACTTTGGTAAATCTGTTGTATCAGGTCACCACTGGGGGAATGTTGAATTCAGCAGTAGTTTTGAAAGGCGGAACCGATCTCGAATCGATGCCCGCAAGACGCCTGCCTATGATATTGTCGGCATCCGGATCTCTCACCCAAATGAGTGTCGAGACCTCCTTGCCCGGGTGATCCTACGTGACGCGTGATCACTCTCCGCAGCGGCTGCCTGTTGGTGACCTGGACATCAAATATGATGTATTCCCGGATCATCCGATTTGGAGGCGGACTTGCTTGACTGGACTAGAAGCGAAATGTTCTCCTTCAGGCAGTTTCTCTTGGCGGGCAAAAATGCATCTGTGGAACGCGAGAATCAACGGAATAGTACTGATCATCGGATCCGACGAACCGACGAAGAAGATGAGCTCACAGAGACTCTTCCTACTTAGTAGTATTTTTCAGCTTGACGAGGAAGTGAGTTCGTCGGCATTACTGCGTGGTTTCCCCCGAGTCTCTCGAACCAATCGCCAGCACGCAGAAGCTGCCTGCACCATAAAACGACCCTGTCTCGCTCGACAACGCCGAGTCAAACTAGGATTTCTAAATCTTTACGATGTTTTACTACAGAATATTTACTCACAAGTGTCTCAAACTGCTGTTAAAAATGATTATTGGTGTGTCGAAATTATACACACCTGTTAGAAAGCACTCTTGCCTTTTCTGCTGAGCACTAGAGTTACTGTAGGAACGCCAAGATGAAACGTGTGTTTCGCAGCATGGCATCAGGGTCAGAGCTAATGTGAGAGCGACTCAAACAAGTTGCACCTCAGGCGCAGTGTGTATGTCATTAAGCTTATATAAGCTGATATTTATCGTTGAGAATTCAGTACAGTGCCACTCACTCAAAATAGGCAACTCACTTATAGGCGAAACCAAAATCATAATAGCACCTCCACACATTCAATAAGTGGTACTTTAACTGTGTATATGTACTCTAGGACACCAAAGGAAGCCTGCTATCTCGTTGGAAATTTGAAATTCTGATGCCGAAAAGTCGGGACGATCTGAAAAGTGAATTCGAAGTGCCGACAGTCGGAGTTCCCATATTTGGACGTTGGAGTTACTGCTTTTAGAATACTAACACCGAGCCCCCCTTTACCATTCAGTTCAGTAAAACCTCAACACTCATCATAACAGCAGGCCCACAACGATGGTGGGACCTGTACTTTTTCATGGCAAATTCAGCCTGTTTCACATTGAGGCCCTTTCTGAAAAAAAGAGACCATTTGGAATGTCTGATATGGTGATACCTGTAGATTTTGTACCTGTAAGCATCCATGTACCGCCAGCTCTTTCGAAAAAATGCATGGATTATCTTGACTGGGCAATCATTCAGGATCTCAGGAACAAGGTGCTTCGCAGTGGGAGGTGTGCCATCTGCCACAAGGCGGAAACCTGTTATTGCCACATCAGTTCCACTGAACATGTGGGAAAATTCCCAAGACTCACGTGCTTTCACCCAATCCCAGTACATCTTGATGGGATTCAACTCACAATGAAACTTGGGCAGGAACCAGCATATATGGCCAGCCTCCTTGATTATTATCCGGATAAGTGGTTTTTCATTCATGAAATCTTGCTGACTTGTGAGCATCTTTCGCATGCAGCAGTCTGTTCGCATGGATTCGTGACATCATTTCCAGCGGTGTCAGCAATCATGTTGTCAGTCCCCTCAGCCACTGCCGCCACTGTCTCATGAGCAAGCCACTCTTGTGCTTCATGCGAGAGCTTACACATTTGGCACTCACCAACAACATTGCCATTGTTCACCCGCTTCAACACAGATAACAAGCCACGCTCCTCCAGGACTCATTGCATACCCTTTGGTTGCCCACGGAAAGCATGATCTGCATGTTCAGAGGGGAGGTCAACAGGGAAAACCATTGTCTGGGGCATGCTGTGCAACAATGGATTCGGGTTATCCATGGGGGTTGTGGTATCGTGCATTTTCCTTTGTTTTCCTCCATGTCTAACATTCATTTCTTTGGCGTTTAATGCATCCTTTGCAAATGCACTGTGTGCTGATGACTGATCAAACACAAACTCAGCAACAGCATTTGGATACATTCGCTCAAAGATCAGAATCGTGTGTTTCACCTGTCTGAAACAACCCAAAAGACAATAAGTTCCAAGGTTGCACTAAAACAGTTAGACTTGTGGAGGAAAGGAAGTGAAGAGGCTACTCTGATCTTTGTGGGGAAAAGACCAAGAGAACTAGACTGAGTTCTCTGGCTGTTGCATTCGAGCTTATATACTACATGGGTGTGTACACCTATGTACATCTAATCTACGATATAGGAGTAATGTTACGCGAAGCGTACCAAGGATATCTCGTTCAACGAGGATACTCAACAGGCGATGCTCACGAGGAGACTGACGTCTGAGGAGCTACAAGGATAATGAGATACTGGGATGAAGAGAGTCTCTGAAGAGACTAACAAGGATGCCCAGGGGCGCTGGGGCTTTATACAATGATGCCTAGGGTTACTAGGTCTTGGACAAGGAGAGAAGCGTTGACGATGAGTCACGCTGAGGGACGAGGACAAGAGTGGGGAGGGGAAGCTATACTTCCGAGTGATTCAAGATGGTATGCTTGTATTGTGTAGATCAAGAATAGAGACGTACAGAAGGAGTGGTGTAGGTTTATATATGAACTAAAAAGGTGCACGGACCAAGCTCCTTATAAGGAAACGAAAGAGAGAGAATCGGATGGAAGGTTTTAGGGGATACAGGCCATTGTGAGAGAAATGGCAAGGAGATAGGTGAGTCCAAGGAACAGTGTTCAAGGTAAGAGAGAAGCAAAAGTAAAGTTGGAAGGGTCAGCGAGGATGATTAGAAGAGCAGAAGAAATAGAAGCTGACTGACCGCGCCAAGTACGAGTAAGGGAATGATGTAAGACAAGAAGAAGACGGGATGAAGCAAGAAAGAAAACTGTAACAAGTAACATGTGCACAATGCATGGTGTGGCAGCATAGCCATAGAATGGAGTAGAAGCGATGCATGAGGACCACATGAGGATGTGGCAGAATGGAAGTTTAAGAAGCATGACATGCGTACAATGCATGTAGAATGGAAATGAATACTAGCCTGCACGGTGATGAAGTGAAAGAGTGAAACCATGCTAGGCATAAGTGGATCTTAGATCCATTAGAAAGAGCGTTCGTTGCACAGAAAGTTCTAAGTCCAAAAGATTAGATAAAGCATTCATGATAGTTAGACAATTAGATCTGATAGGATCACATGACGCAATAAGATAAGATCAAAAGATAAAATAAAGGAGAAAAAATGTTAGACCTGTAACACTGTCCATAGTCCCACATAAGTGTTTCAATACTCAATGTGACATTCGATTACTTGCCTGTGCAACCAGATTTTCATTTGTCCAAAAACCATTGTGGTTTTTCCCTGGATAGATGATCTTGTGTGCATCTGTGACCTCCAATTGCTCTGCAGTTGGGAGCTGTGCATTCTCTTTGTTATGCGAAGTGTACCAAGGAGGTCTCGTTCAACGAGGATACTTGACAGGTGATGCTCACAGAGAGACTGACGTCTGAGGAGCTGCAAGGATAATGAGACACTGAGACACGTGAGTCTCCAAGGAGATGAGCGAGGATGCCCAGGGGCACTGGGACTTTATATAATGATGCCTAGGGTTACTAGGTCTTGGACGAAGAGAAGAGCGTCGACAGTGAGTCACGCTTAGAGATGAGGACTAGGACGTAGAAGGGGAAGCTTGACTTCCGGGTGATTCAAGAATGTATGCTTGTATAGCGTAGATCAAGAATAGAGATACAAAAGATACAGCATAGGTTTTAAATAGGTGGGGAACACGCACACAGACCAGGCTGACTAAAAGAGAGGAAACGGATGGAAATGGATGGAATACTCGTCATCGTAAGAGAGGTGACTACGGAGGGGGATAAGTCCATGTAAGGGAACTAAGGTAACAAATAAGTGATGATAATATCGGAGGGGTTAGCGATGATTAATGAAGCAGAAGTGATGGAAGCCAACCTACCGCACCATGTGCGAGTGACAAGTCAAGAAGTAACAAGATAGATAGAACGATAAAGGGGAAAAAGTGTAACATTACCCCCTTCGTACCTTTGAGCTCCTGGCTCAATAGTAAAATGCCCTTGCCTTCGTAGCTCAGATGCTGGGGATAGAGGGTCCTCCATGGATGGCGTGTGCCTGAGAGGGGGAGAGACGGTCAAAAGGACAGTTGTCTGCCACGTGTCCTGCCTGAGAACAGATTGCACAGTTACGATGGGGACAGTGTCGGTCAGAGTGACCCCAGTTAAGACAACTGCTGCATTGGATGGTGAGACAATCTCAAGTGAGATGTCCGGGGCAGACCTGGCGGCAGTGGGGACATGAATATGTAGTGACAATATTCAACAATAGTGATCGCTTCCAAAGTTCCGAAGTTCGGAGCTCCAAGTTCTGAACTTGGAACTGCAGTTCCGAAGGTACTTCTGAAAATTCCCACACTTCCGAAACTCCGGAAGGCTCGGAAGGCTTGGAAGTGTCGGAGCCACTTCCAAAATATTCCTGCACTTTTTCGGAAGCACTGGAAGCACTGGAAGCATTGGGTTCACTTAATCTTTTATGTTACTTCATACACTACTACACTTTAAATTCTTCTTTCAGGTTCACTATCCTAACATTGCAGGTGACTAATATGAGCATACCTTCGCCCATAGCATACATATATATTTCCACTTGGCTTACAAGCACCTCAGTTGTTTCCACCCATCTGGGCAGCAGCTGAGATGAGTTACTTTTTACTTAGTTTTTATCTCTAGCTAATGTCTGTAGTTTGGGCAACTCCTGCCCTCTTTCTAGATTCTGTCAAGTACCTTCAGAACTTCAGAAGTGATAACTATTGTTGAATACTGTCAATCTTCATTCCCATTCTCACTTTCATCTTTTTATAATTTGCTCTTTCCTCTCACCTATACCAAGTCACACTGGAACTAACACAACCCCCTGCTCCCTCACAAGGGACCTTGAGCAAATACTATAGAACCAATCATACATTACACCTAGTTACATACAACACATGTACTGTCCAACAAAGGGCCCAGTCCTAAGGACAATAAACAAGGTATCAAAAAAAAAAAAAAAGGGCAAAAATAAGATCTCATCTGAGGTGGTCGGGGATAGGGGACTGGTTCGTACAACCATATCAAACTTAAATATACCTATAATCATGGCTAACAGTAACCACATCCGATACCGAGTTTGAAGTTTATGGGTGCCTAAGCTACCACACACCGTAATCCGCCGATATCGCAACCCTCACGGGCTGTTGATACATGAAAGAGGCAAATCTGATTAAATTGAGTACATGGAATCAGTCCTGAGAAAACACTTACTTGGCAACGGCAGTCGAAGTTGCTATGTCATGGTCAAGTTACAGCGACTTGCAATAGACTGGATAACCAATCCGTTCATGAAGCAGTCGTTGATACGCAGGCATACGACGGTGTCTGCTCTCTCACGACGTCCTCGTGCGCGGCCTGGGCCTGGACTATCTCCGTATCCCTCCCGTGTTGTCCACCGTGATCACAAACCCCAAATCAGGCATGTATTCCTCCCGATCCCCCTTGTCTTCCTCCACTCGTGCCTGAATCAGATCGGGCCCAGACCCAGTTCATCCCATACCCGTTTCAGCACCAGCGAATGTGGTCCACCCGACGTCGACAGCACCTGTAAACTGTCTGTCGCGGGGACGACCAGATTCACTGTATCCTTCCTCTACGAGTGGCACGCGCAACGTTTGTTTCGACCCGCGCGGCGACGAGGACGAAACAAAAGAAGAAGAAAGGAGGTGCGGGAGGTGGGGAGATGCAAGCGTGCTAGGCTTGGAAAGCAGAGCATGAGCGACTCTGGTGAGAGGGCGACCGGCTACCAGACATCTGCATCATCAATTCATCAGTGATCCTGCGTAATCGTGCAGGAGGTGGCCTTCGTGTGTCCCCGGACCGTGGTGATCGTGATTCACCCTGCCTGTTTCAAGTTCCATTCTGGCATCACACTTGCCATCCTGGATGTCGTCGTACTTCTTTGCCCGCCTTTCCTGCCTTTGTGTGGCACCATACCCGGAGAACACCTCCTCGTTCCCGCTAAACCCACCATATGTAATCACTTGCACGACCTTCTCCTCCGAGCTCACATCCACCACCGGACAAATAATCATCAACCACTTACTTTTTGGCATGTTCTTCCAATACCTCGTTCAAACCCGGCAACGCATCGCGAAACATCAACGCACACTCGTCTTCGTCCTCCACGTCGACATCACCCCCTGTATCCACGCCCTCCGGCGCATCGTGCACACATCATCGGCGTCTGCAGCAAACAAGGGGGTAGTAATGTCGCTGTCGCTTTCTAGGTGGCCATCCACGAGAAGGTCTACTCCGGGCAACCCAGTACTTGCGCTTGCCACCTGCAGCATAGCAGAGCGCAACACGGATCCAACAGTCTCTCGCCATACTGATATGCATCTCACCCTCGCTGGGTGACCCCTTCCCCACAAAGTGTGACACACGTGCCCTCGACGAGTTCCTTGAGCCCAAATGCGTCATGCACACGAAGTAGATCGGTGAGTGGTTCTTGCCTGCTGCAGATGTGGGCGACAGTGAAAAAAAGGATTTCGATGCATATCAGGGATCGGTGTAAGGTCTGAGGCGTGTTGTGACGCCTATTACAATGAGGAAGGACATCATGATGCCGGATGGATTATCAAGAGGAGAACTGGTGTGGCTGTGCAGAAAGAGAGAGGTGTCGAGCTTAGTCAGCAGAGAGCCACGTATTCTGTCTGTGAACTGTTGTCCTCCCCCCAGTCAGAAACTGGGAAGCAAGCCATGGAGATCCGGGACTTGGCACCATCCGAGGGGAGTGTTACACTCAAGTACAGGCCCTGCCTAAACCGGCGAGCGAGATGCGTGACGTCCGGAGCATCATC
>JBBPSC010000688.1:0-14950 GCA_038093395.1 Baorangia bicolor
CAAAGCATTGCATATCGTAGATACAGTGTCAATACTGGTAAACACTGTTGTAGTATATAAACCCCCAATGCAACGCCAGAGAACTCCAGTCTAGTTCTTCTGGTCTTTTCCTCTCAAAGGTCCCAGTCATAGTACTCCCTCTACTCCATTTTTTCTCTTACAAGTCTTAGCCTTTCTTCGTGCAACCTTTGAGCTTATAGCTTTGAGAGTTGTTTCATTAGAACTAGACTACCTCATTCTCATCCTTGCACATCTCCCAACGCTACCGTCACAAGTGCGTCTTTCAAGTTCAAGAATTGGACACTTGCTCACGAAGTAATTGGAGCAGTGCCGATTGACTTTCACTGAACCCTTGCTAACTGGCCATCAGTCATCCTCGAATGCTATATTGCTGACATCCATCGGTTGGGCTCCCAGTGCAGAGCAGCTAGAGTACCAGACCCTTCGGAGGTAATTGAAACAACTCTCAAAGCTATAAGCTCAAAGGTTGCACAATGGAAAGGCTAAGATGATAAGAGAAAAGATGGAGGATAGGGAGTACTACAACTGGGACCTTTGAGAGGAAAAGACCAGAAGAACTAGACTGGAGTTCTCTGGCGTTGCATTGGGACTTTATATACTACATAATTGTGTACACCTGTGTACGTCTAATCTACGATTGCAATGCATTGTCCGCATGTATGGGAATGGAATGGAAGCATAGCATGAGGCCAACACGCAGTGTGGCAGAATGGAAGAGAAAAAAAGCATGAAATGTGTGATGGGCATGTTAGATCAAATGGAAGAGAAGCATGATGTAATAATAGCCGGCACGGAGATGAAGTGAAGATGTGAACTCCGTGACAGTGTAAGTGGATCTTAGATCCGTGTGAAAGAGTTGAGTGTCCATGCTGACTAAGCAGCAGTTGCACAAAATGACTAAGTCCTTGAAACATGTAAGTAGAGCGTTCACGATAAGATAGACGATTAGATCCTAGGGATCACGTGATGCGATAAGATAAGATAAGATCAGAAAAAGTGACATGTGAAGGGTGAAAAATGTAGACCTGTAACAGTAATAGACATAGACAAGTGGGCTGTGGAGCAAGAAGCTCATGCAGCAGTAAGGCAGCCATCACCAGAAGATGAGCCACAGGGTGTGAGAAGTCCACCACGTTACGAAACACCATCAAGCGTTGGTTCATGCATCTTATGTTACGGGTCTACATTTTTCACCCTTCACATGTCACTTTTTCTGATCTTATCTTATCTTATCGCGTCACGTGATCCCTTAGGATCTAATCATCTATCTTATCGTGAACGCTCTACTTACATGTTTCAAGGACTTAGTCATTTTGTGCAATTGCTGCTTAGTCAGCATGGACACTCAACTCTTCACACGGATCTAAGATCCCCTTTCACTGTCACGGAGTTCACCTTTTCACTTCATCTCCGTGCCAGTTATTATTACATTATGCTTCTCTTCTCTTCCATTCTGCCACACCGCGTGTTGGCCTCATGCTATGCTTCTATGCTTCCATTCCATTCCCATACATGCGGACAATGCATTGCAATCGTAGATTAGACGTACACAGGTGTACACACTCCATGTAGTATATAAAGTCCCAATGCAACGCCAGAGAACTCCAGTCTAGTTCTTCTGGTCTTTTCCTCTCAAGGTCCCAGTTGTAGTACTCTCCACCTCCTCCTCTTTTCTCTTAAAGTCTTAGCCTTTCTCACTGTGCAACCTTTGAGCTTCACGCTTTGAGAGTTGTTTCAATGGACATCGGCAAAACTACATGCGGTTGCTACAATTGTGGTGGCGACCATTTTATCAAGGACTGCACAAAGCTGGTCATCAAGTGTGATGACTGCAAATGGATTGGTGGCAAGCACCGTGACTCATGTCGTCGTGGTAAGTCCTCAGGCAGCCACAAGGCACGTGCTGCCAAGAAGGACGAAGATGCCACAACCTCCTGGGAAGAGGATAAAAGCACCAATGACAAGGGCAAGGGAAGGGATCCCATTGCTGCCATCAAGGGAATGGGCTTCGAAGAAGCCAGAGCCTTCTTCAGGGATGTGGAGGAGGCCGAAAACAAGAAAAAGTCAAAAAAATAAAGCACTCTTCTCACAAGTCAGGGTGTGGGAAGGGACAATATACGGACACTTATGTAAAGAATCAGTATGGATGTTTACAGGTAGATGAGACATCGGCAGAGCTGATTAGTCAAGGACCTACTGAGATAGCGCACATTTCTCCTTATGTTTCTCCCACAGTTTCACCACTGCACCAATCATCATCTTTGCTGACAGAGGGGCCTCATGAAAGTGAGCTCACCAGGGGCGTTACACCTGGGCTTAATTCCTCTAAACAAAATAAACAAAAAAATGAAGGTACACATTCTAATTATGAAATCCCTGACGAAGTATTTGTTCACAGCTGCAAGCCAGCAAATGAAATTCTCATGAATGTTCAGGTAGCACCCTTATCAAGAAGGGACAACCTTATGAAAGTAGAAGCTCTCTTAGACAGCAGAGCTAATGCGATATTTGTGGATAAGTCATGGGCAGAAAAGGTCAAATTGCCCTTGATCAAACTCCGAAATGCCATTCCTGTATTTAATATTGACAGCACAAAGAATTCTGCCAGTCACATCACACACGTGGCAGACCTTATGATAGAGTTCCAGGGTCACCATGAAAGGGTTCTTGCAGAAGTCATGGACCTCGGAAAGAACACACTTATCTTATCCTCGGATATAGCTGGTTGAAATGTCACAACCCGGAGATAGATTGGACTAAAGGAACAGTCACAATGACACATTGCCTGCGGCACTGTCACATGCTTCAGGAAAAGCCTGTCTCTGTCCACTTAGCCAAAAAAGCGGAAATAGCCGTTCAGTACCAGGTTCATGCTACAATCAAGGTGCTAGAAGCCAAGGTTGCAGAACCACCGAAAGAAAAGACTCCGGAGGAACTTGTTCCAAAAGAGTATCATGAATTCCTTAATGTATTCTCCAAAATGGAATCTGAGCGCATGCCACTTCAGAAACCATGGGATCATGTGATCAAAATGAAAGAAACATTTAAACCATGCAAGGATCATCTCATTCCCCTTTCAGTTCAGGAGCAAGAAGAAGTCTCCGCTTTCATAGATGATCAAATGAAAAAGGGTTACATAAGACCTTCTAAATCCCCTCAAACATCACCCGTGTTCTTCATGCCAAAGAAAGATGGCAAGAAAAGAATGGTACAGGATTACCATTATCTTAACGAGCACACGGTTAAAAATAATTACCCACTTCCTCTCATCTCCCAACTCGTTGATAAACTAAAGGGAGTTAAATTACTTACAAAAATGGATCTCTGCTGGGGCTACAACAATGTCCAGATCAAGGAAGGTGATGAATGGAAAGCCACTTTCATTTGTTACCATGGAGCTTATGAACCTCTCATAATGTATTTCAGGCTATGCAATTACCTGTCAACCTTCCAAGTGATGATGAACGAAATCTTTGCGGATATGGAAGACATCGTCGTCGTCTATATTGATGACATCTTAATATTCACAAAAACAGACAACCAAGAAGAACATGACAAGATCGTAAAAGAAGTTCTCAAGTGTTTACAAGACAATGATCTTTATGTAAAATCAGAAAAATGCTTCTTTAAAGTCAACGAGGTAGACTTCCTTGGCATGATTGTCAGCAAGGATGGCACCAAAATGGATCAGTCAAAGGTGGAAGCTATTTGAAATGGCCTACACCCACGAGTGTCAAAGGGGTTAGGAGTTTCCTAGGGTTGGCAAACTTCTACAGAAGATTCATTAAAGATTACGTGCAAGTCGCACAACCAATGAACGATCTTCTAAAGAAGAATCTTACCTTTGAATGGAAGGAAGAACAACAGTGTGCGTTTAACACACTCAAGGAAGCTTTTACCACAGCCCCCATCTTGGCATTCCCAGACAACGACTGTCAATTTCAGTTAGAAACCGACGCCTCGGACTACACCATAGGGGCGGTCCTATCTATTTTGAAAGAAGACAAATGGCACCCAGTTGCCTATCACAGTCACAGCATGTCGCCCACAGAGCGGAATTACCCTATTTGTGACAAAGAAATGTTATCTATTATCCGATCTCTAGAGATCTGGAGACACTACCTGGAAGGCGCAAAACTCCAATTTGAAATTTGGAATGACCACACGAACCTCCAGTACTTTATGAAATCTCAAGATTTGAACTGCCGACAAGCAAGATGGGCACAGTACCTCTCCCAGTTCGATTATGTATTCATCTACAAGCCTGGTGCTACAAACACTAAAGCTGATGCTCTCTCTCGAAGAGAAGATCACACGCAGGGCATAGAAGATGATAACAAGGGTATCATTATGATCCCGCCGGAATGTATCCGAGCTTCGCAAGAAGCAGTTATGATTCGTGATGAAGGTGAACAATTTACAAAACTCATAAAAACGGCCACGGCCCTCCTCAAAGAAAGTCACATAAAAGAACTCATGACAAAGTTTGGAGCACACCAAGAAGATGACTATATAAAAAAGGAAGATTGTATTTATGTTCCAGATCATCAAGCATTACGTCTTAAAATAGTAAAAGCATGCCATGACTCCCCCGTCGCTGGTCACCCCGGTTATGAAAAGACCATTGAGCTCCTAAGTTGGAGTTACTGGTGGAATAGCATGACCAATTATGTAAAAGAATATGTTTCGCGTTGCGATCGATGCGCATGCATGAAGGGCACAAACCAAGCCCCTTCAGGTCTTCTTCAACCTCTCACGGTTCCAGACAAGCCATGGGAACATGTCACAGCAGATTTTACCACAGATCTGCCCTTATCTAATGGATTCGACATGATCCTAGTGGTCGTTGATCGTTTCTTGAAGGAAACTGAGTTTATCGCTTGTAACAAGACAGTTACAGCGCTGGACACCGCTAAGCTCTACCTTCACCATGTGTGGAAGCAACATGGGTTACCAAAGTCAATTGTATCGGACCATGGACCCCAGTTTGCTTCGCAGGTTATGCAAAATGTCCTAAAAAGACTAGGCATCGAATCTAAATTAAGCACCGCTTATCACCCACAAACAGACAGGCAAACAGAGCATATGAACAGAGATCTCCAGCAGTATCTCAGATTGTTCTGTGCAGAACGTCAAAGTGATTGGGCAGATTGGCTCCTGATCGCGCAATTCTCCTATAATTTGAAGATGCAAGCATCTTCAAAGAAAACACCCTTCAAAGTCACACACTCTTACCAGCCAAGGTTAGGGTTTGAGCCACGTGTTTCTAAGGCTCCAGCAGCCAAGGAGTTCACAAATGACATGGCCAAGATTCTTGAAGAAACTAAAAATAATCTATTAAAAGCGCAAGCTCGAATGAAAGAGCAAGTGGATAAACACAGGAGCGAGCCTCCTAAATATTCTATTGGAGATAAAGTTTGGTTAAGCACAACCAATCTCCATCTTACCCACGCTTCTAAGAAGCTTATGGAAAAGTGGCTGGGCCCCTATGTCATTACAGCATTTGCTGGTCCAAATGCAGTCACTCTTAAATTGCTGAGATCGATGAAGATCCACCCCACCGTGAACATCTCACGTATCAAGCCATATAAGGAAAGGCTTCCTGGTCAGAAAGCTGACAAACCAGGGCCATTGCTAGTCACTGATGATCATGATGATGAATACGAGGTTGATTACATCGTTGACTCTTGCTACAAAAATAGAAAACTCGAGTATCTCATTCATTGGGAAGGATATTCCGACGAAGACCGTACATGGGAAACGGAGGCAAATCTAGCACATGCCAAAGGGGCTATCGCAGATTTTCATGCCACTCACCCCTCTGCACCCCACAGGCTTCGAATGACTAATGCTCACTTCATAAAAATATTTACTCCTATGCCGGATTCCTCTACTCAGCTTGCTGAGAAGGACGAACCTTTTGATCGCCTGGAAGTCGATCCATAGAAGGGGGGTAGTGTTACAGGTCTATATTTTTCCCCTTCACATTTTATGTTTTATCTTATCTTATCGCATCACGTGATCCCTAAGGATCTAATCGTCTATCTTATCGTGAACACTCACTTACATTTCATGGATTTAGAATCTTTTTGTGCAACGACTGCTTAGTCAGTCTGGACACTCAAACCTTTCACACGGATCTACGATCCACTTACCCTGTCATGGTATTCACCTTTCACTTCATTACCGTGCCAGCTATTATTGTTACACAAAGCGTACCCAAGAGGTCTTGTTCAACAGGAATACTCAACAGGCGATGCTCATGAAAAGACCGACATCTGAAGAGCTGCGAGGATAATGAGATACTAAGATGAGGGAGTCTCTGGGAGACAAACAAGGATGCCCTGGGATGTTGGAACTTTATGCAAGGGTGCCTAGGATTACTAGGTCTTGGATGAGGAGGAGAGCGTCAACAAAGAGTCATGCTTGGAAATGAGGACAAGGACTTAGGAAAGGAAGCTTGACTTCCGAGTGATTCAAGAAAGTATGCTTGTATAGCGTAGATCAAGAATAGAGATACCAATGATACAGCATAGATTTAAATAAGGAATCAAGAGGATGCACACAGACCAGGCTTACTAAGGAAATGGAAGGTAATGGAAGGTAGGAGAACCTGTCATCGTAAGAGAGGCGACTGTGGAGAGGAGATAAGTCCATATAGAGGAGTCATGGAAATAGATAAGTGATGACAATATCAGAGGGGTCGGCGAGGATTAATGAAGTGGAAGTGATAGAAGCCGACCTACCGCGCCACGTGCAAGTGACAAGTCGAGAGGTAATGAGATAGATAGAACGGTAAAGGGGAAAAAGCATAACAATAGGGAGATCAGTGATGAGATCAATGGAGAGTTGTTTGAAGGAAAGGGAGTGGGAGGAGGGGATTGGAGAGAGAGGGGAAACAGTCAGATGGGTGTTCACCTTGTTCTGCTGGCAAACTGCACAGCCATCGATGAAATGTTTCACAAAGGATAAGAGACCTGGCCACCAAAAGTCACACTTGAGGATGGACTTAGTGTGAAAGATGCCCATGTGACCTGAAAGTGGTGAGGAGTGGATGGAGTGGAGGAGGGTGGAGCAAGCAGTGGGAGGAACATACATGTGGCCTTTGAAGTAGAGATGACCATTGTCGAAGGTCCAATCGTTCAGGGAGGCGCGAGTGAAGAGGGGGGACCCTTCATCCAGGGTAGCGAGAGCTTTAAGCACAAAGGGGTCGGAAGGGGTGGAGGATTTGATGTGGCGTGCAAGGGTGAGGTCAAGGGTGTTAATAATGACAGGGTCAGGAAGGATGGCGCAGTCAGCGTTGTCAGAGGAGGTGTCCACGTCATCTTTGTGAGAAAGAGCATCTGCAGGGCCCATCTGCGATCCTGGGGTAACCGCTCACATAATGTCGAAGTCTTGGAGAAAGAGGGCCCATTGAGCTTGGCAACGAGAAAGTTTGCGAGGATCACAGATATAGGAGAGGTTTTTATGGTCAGTGATGATTGTGACCGGGTGGGGGGTGCCTTGGAGGTAATGTTTCCATTCATCAAGGGCGTAGATGACAGTGAGGAGTTCTCTGTCATAGATGTCGTAGTTTCATTCCGCCGAGGAGAAGGTTTTAGAGAAGTAAGCTGTGGGCTTCTTGTCACCATTGGGATCGAGCTGCATGAGGACCACACCTGTGGCAAGGAGGGAGGCATCTGTCATGACCCAGAAGGGTTTGGAGATGTCCGGGATGGCAAGGACTGGGGTGATGCAAGAGATACTGCAAAGGGAATCAAAGGCCTTCTGCTGGATGTAACGGCCGTGGATAACTGAATGAGTTGTACGCGACTGTGGAATGACAACCCAAACAATACAGCGTAGACCCTAAGATGCGGAGGGTGGAGGAGTGAGTCGAAGAGGGAGAGGGAGGGACTCGCGAAGTTTGTGAAGTAGTCTTCGACTAGGATAGACCATTAACAAGGTTTGGAGGTACTCGTCAATAGTACTGTCTTAGCTTTGGATCTTTCTTTACAGAGTATGTCCGTTGACAATACTAAGGCTAGAGAAGAATCGACTGGCGATTCTGTCCCAAGGCCCCAGCTTATATAGTGCCACACTACAAGTACATGAGGCCTAGGTAAGGCATGATGTAGCTATGACGTAGCTACAACGGGGTAGACTAGACTGGGCTAGAATACAATAGGAGGTGGGGAGAAGCACAACATGTGTAAGACATGCGTGATGTAAAATGGAAGAGTGCACTGCCCGATCTCAGGAATGGAAGAGAAGATACATATGGGCTGGATGCAACGAGGATGAATAAGAATAGATGAAATGAAGAGAGACAGGAGGATCGCAGATGTAAGATTCGAGATGTGAAGAGTGAGGAAGGAGATCTGCGGGTAGATCAGATAAGATGTTAGCTAAGGGTTAGCTATGGCGTAAGCCAATATTATGTAATAGTCTGTAAGAAGTGAGGGAAAACAGGTTAAAAAATGGAAAATTTCGGATAGTTGCCACTTGCATCTGGAGTCGGGCTTCCTTCATCTACATTCGTAACCCTCCTCTCGTGTGTACTCGCTACACTCGTAACACTGGAGGGGAGTCCAAGCCCATTTCTCATCCTTTCGGGTGAGGAAGGTTAAGGGAGAGACAATGTTGGAGTAATTTGGGATGAACTTCTGGTAGAAGTTGGCAAAGCCGAGGAAGGATCATACTCCTTTGACGGAGGTAGGGGGTTTCCAGTTGTTGATGGCCGAAAGTTTCTTTGGGTCCATGCGGACAAGCCCTTGTCCAATGATAAGGCCTAAGTATTCCATGGTGGGGGCATCAAAGGCACATTTGGAGATTTTCAGGGAGAGTTTGAGCTCCCGAAGGCATTGGAGAACATGGCGAGTGCGTTCATGGTGGAGGGAGAGGGACCCCGTGGTGGCAATGCCAATGTTGTCCATGTAGATTTTGAGCCAGTGCTCAGCAATCATATCTGCGAAGTTATGGTTCATGAAGGCCTAGAAGGTGCTGGGGGCATTGCAAAAGCCAAAGAACATGGCTGTGGGTTCAAAAAGACCGAGGGGGGTGATAAAGGCAGCTTTCCACTGGTCTTCTTCCTTGATATGGATGTTGTTGTACCCCCATCAGATATCGAACTTGGTGGAGTAGGTGGTGTCCTTCATGTCATCAATGAGCTCAGGTATGAGCGGCAAGGGATAGGCGTTTCAGACAGTGTGGGAGTTGAGATATCAGTAATCTTGGCAAGGTCGAAGCGATCCATTGCTTTTAGGAACAAAGAAGAAGGGAGAAGCCTGGGGGGACTTTGAAGGAACAATGCGACCGGTCTTGAGATGTTTTTCGACAAAAGCTTTGCAAGCTTCCTTTTCAGCTGGGTTAAGGGGATACACCTTGGCCACCTTGGGGGTGAAAGTGTCTCTGAGTTCAATGGTGTGGTTGAAGGATTGGTGCGGAGGAAGTTGGGAGTGCATGGCTTCAGAGAATACATCGGCATAATCCTTGTAGAAGTCCGGAATGAATACTTCTTTAGGTTTTTCGGCAATGTTGAGTTGAGTAGATATGGTGACCTTGTTGAGGTGTTCCTCATTGGTTCCATTTGAGGGAGGATACTCACAAAGAGACCTCTCAACCCCTTGGGGATACCTTTGAGCAAACAGAGTGGCGATTTCATGATCAGGATTGGGGTTAAACCAGTTGGGGTAGAGGGGTTCTTCAGAAGTGATAGGGCCGATGTCAAGGGTGAAATGTTTCCAGTTGATTCGAGGGTTCCATTTCTGGAGCCAGGGCATTCCGAGTATAACCTGAGGACAACTAAGGTGGGTGACCATGAGTCGTTCAGTGTCAGAGAACAAGTTGGAGTAGATGGGGACAAAGGCATTGCTTTTGATGGTTCCTTTTTGGTTGGGGGTTCCATCGACGTTGTAGGCAATGATGGGGCTGGGGAGTGGCGAGGTTTGGAAGTTTCCTGGGGATAAGAGTTGAGGGTTGATGAAATTTCCGGTTGCGCTGGAGTCAATGAGGGCAGTGGTTTCAACGGTTTGGTTTTTTCCTTGTAGCAAGATGAAAAGACGTAAAGTTCTGTCATTCTTTGGTGCTACAAGTACATGGTTCATTGTAAGAGAAGGAGACGTTGAGGCGGCTTCCCTTCTTAAAAATCCCGTGCCTTCTGGATGCGTGCCAGGGACACCGAAGTGATTTCTTTGGATGGTTCTTCATAGCAGGTCTTGAGGACCTCAAGGATTTCTTCTTCGTCCTTGCCCAAGGTCTTGAGCAAGTTGACATACTCATCGAGGTGGGAGCGGGGTGGGGCAGGGGTTTCTTCCTTGGGAGGGGAAGTTTCCATGGTGCAAACATTCTGGGGGCGTCAAGGGGTCTTTGAGAAGGAGGAGAACTTGGTGCAGTTTGGGGCGCTGTGGCCAGGTCTGCGACAGTGGAAGCAAAGTTTGTCCCTGATGCATTGAGCTCAATCAGCAGGAGTGAGTTTAGTGATGGTGACAGCGTCAACATCCATGGCATTGGGGTCTTTTGCAGGATGAGGAGAGGACGAGGGTTGGAGGTGGCCCTTCCTAAGGGCGAGTATGTGCATCTTCTGCATATGGAAGGTCTTGGCTTGCTCAATCCACTTGGAGAGTGTAGTAGGGGGGGCGGACATGGAGAGGATCATACCGACAAGGCGTTGGTCTAGTCCAATAGAGAATTGGTCAGTGAGAGTGACCTCATCAGTGATTCCTGCTTTACAGGTGAGGTTCTGAAAATTGGTGATGTACTGTTGGAAACCATTGTCTGTAGTTCCGTTAGGGAGGTGAGTGGATTTCTGGGTGAGCTTGGTGAGGTTCAAGTGAGTGGTGGACTTGGTATCAAATGGGTAAAAGGTGGTCTTGAAGTTGGAGGCAAAGTAATCAAAGGTTTTCTCATTGTTGGGAGTGGTCGAATTGGCCATCTTGTCGTACCACATCTCAGCGAAGGAGGTGCCTCTTCCTGCACTCATCTTGTTGAGAGTGGTTATGATCTTGTCACTGTCAGTGGTATACAGGGAGGCGTTGAGGGCAAAGTAAGCCCTCATGGCTTTGATCCATCGGGGGGCATCATCGGATTGGCCCGAAAAGTCAGCTGGAAGGGCCACTTTGAGCTCAGGGGTTCTGGTAGACATGGTTGGCGATGTGGGTCGAGGTGGAGACACTGGGGGTGTAGATGTTCTGGGTGGGGGTGCTAGTGGTGTTGATGACCTGAGAGGTCCAAGGACTCGATGTTGTCTGAAGCTGGGTGGTGTTACGCGAAGCGTACCAAGGGAGACTTGTTCAACAGGGATACTCCACAGGCAATGCTCACGAAGAGACCGACGTCTGGGGAGCTGCGAGGATAATGAGACACTAGGACGAGGGAGTCTCACAAAGACTAACAGGAATGCCCAGGGGCGCTGGGTCTTTATATGAGGATGCCTAGGGTTACTAGGTCTTGGACGAGAAGAGGAGCGTCGACAAAGAGTCACACTTGGAGATGAGGACAAAGACTTAGGAGTGGAAGCTGGACTTCCAGGGGATTCAAGAAAGTATGCTTGTTAAGCGTAGATCAAGAATAGGGAATTACAAGTGATGCAGTATGGGTTTAAATAAAAGGAAACATGTGCACAGACCAGGCTGACTAAAGTAATGGAAACGGATGGAAGCAGATGGAACACTCGTCGTCATGAGAGAGGCGACTGTGGAGAAAGATAAGTCCATGTAAGGGAACTAAGGGAACAAGTAAGTGATGATAATATCAGAGGGGTTGGCGAGGATTAGCGAAGCAGAAGTAATGGAAGCCGACCTACCGCGCCACATGCGAGTGACAAGTCGAGACGTAACAAGGTAAATAGAGCGATAAAGAGGGAAAAACGTAACATTACCCCCTTCGTACCTTCGAGCTCCTGGCTCGATAGTAAAATGCCCCTGCCTTTTTAGCTCAGATGCTGGGGATAGAGGGTCCTCCATGAATGGCGTGTGCCTGAGAGGGGGAGAGACGGTCAAAAGGACAGTTGTCTGCCACGTGTCCTGCCTGAGAACAGATTGAACAGTTACGATGGGGACAGTGTCAGTCGGAGTGGCCCCAGTTAAGACAACTACCACATTGGATGGTGAGACAATCTCGAGCGAGATGTCCAGGGCAGACTTGGTGGCAGTGGGGACATGAATATGTAGGGCAATCCTTCAGAAAGTGTCCCTGATTGAAACAATGGAAGCATATGGTGAGGGAGTTTGCCCAGGCTCTAGGGAGTTGAGAGGATGGGGGCATGACTCGAGTAGGGGAGGATAAAGTGCGCTGTCCATGAGGGGGTTTGAAGACCTGAGGTTCCAACCGGGGGATGGGGATGGTGTCGTCATCACTATCGATGGAGGCAGGGGACGGTTCAGGAGGAGGGGAGGAGAGGCGAGTGGCAAGGGCGGAGGTAGGAGCAACGAGTGAGGAGAGGGTTCTGTTGGAAGGAAGTACATCTGAGTGTTCCAAGTAATTGTCACGTTGTTCTTGGGTAAGAGAAAGGAAAATACGACAAAAAGTGGGGTAAATTGTAGTGGGAGGAATGGAGGTAATGAAGGTAGAAAAGCCATGGTCGTATAGTGCGCTGAGGATGTGAAACGGAATCTCAGTCAAAGATGTGCGTAAGGCAAGGTCTGAGTTCTGAGAGAGGTTTAAAAGACGTTGCGTATGTGCGATACCATGAAAGGCGTGAATGAGGGATTGGGAAATGTAGTCCTCTTCAAAGAGGGGGTCTTCTTTGATGGCATGGAGAAGAGTGGGAGTGTCTAAAACAGTGGCGAAGAGCATGTTTCACCTGGATTCGGGCAGAAGACAAGGTAATACCGAATGAGAACGTAAGGAGGAATATGAACCGGACGAAGGAGAGGGCTGAGGAGATGTGGTATCCAAGGAGGGAGATTGCATGTTGGGCGAGGATAAGGTCAAAGAACATAAACAAGGTTTTCAGGTAAGGGTGCGAATGAAGTGAACAAGGAAAATAATGAAAAAGACGGCAGCGATAACGAGAAGAGTAGGACTGGAATAAGCTGAGCGGGTGCAATGGATGGAAAGTCCAATGACCAGAAAAAGGAAGATGAGGACGAAGGGAAGGATTTCTAATGTCGGGTTGGTGGAGAAGTTGAGTGGATATAAGTGAGGAGGGCCGAGGTAAAACATCTGGGGCTTCTCCTTTATAATCGGTGCCGCTTCTTATAAGCGGCAAGAAGGGCGGTGGAGTGGCAGAGATTAGAAGCCGGCTCCCAAGTATTTTCAGATGATGGGTAACCTTTCCATGCAGTCAGGAACCGGCGGCGGTTAGCTGGGCCTTTGTGGGAGATGATGGCCTCAACCTCATATTCTTCTTCGTTATCAATGATGTCAGGAGGGGGTGAGGCGAAGGCCGGACCATACGTTTCTGTGGAGCGATAAGGGGAGAGTAACGAAGCATGGAAAACATTATGGATTTTCCATGTGGGAGGGAGGCAGAGTCAGTAGGTGAGGGGCAATAGTACCTGTGTAATTTCAAAGGGGCCGTGTCGCTTGGGTGCAAGTTTCCTGGATGGATAATGAAGGCAGAGATGAGAGGCTTCTAACCACACCTTGTTACCCGCTTTCCATGAGGAGAAGCGATGGACTGATCTTGAAGTCATTGCCTTGCGAGCAGAGTCGTGTGCTGCAAGGGCTTCCTTATGAGTTTCATCGAGGGAAGAGAGGCGATTTTCTAGAGCAGGGAGGAAGGTCTTTCCTAAAGGAGGGTAGGAGCGAGGTTCATAACCATAGAGGAGGGAGAAGGGCGATTTCTTGGTGGAACTGTGGGGGGCAGAGTTGTGGTGGAATTCAGCCGCAGTAAGGGAAGAGGCCCAGGAGGATGTTACGAGTGTATACGAGTAAACACGAGAGGAGGGTTCCGAATGCAGATGAAGGAAGCCCTACTAAGGACGCACAGTGACGACGGTCCGAAATTTTCACTTTTCCTGTACTTTTTCCTCTTTTCATGAACTATTACGTAATATTTGCTGACATCATAGCTAACCCCTTATCCGATCTACCCGCAGATCTCCTTTTCATCTCTTCACATCTCGGATCTTACATCTGCGATCTTCCCGTCTCTTCCATTTCATCTATTTCTATTCACCTCGTTGCATCCGCCCGCATGTATCTTCTCTTCCATTCCTGTGATCGGGCTATGCACGTTTCCATTCTACCACACGCATGCCTTACGCATGTCGTGCTTCTTATCACCCCTATCGCGTTCTAGCTCGGTCTAGCTCGCCTCGTTGTAGTTACGTCATAACTACGTCATGCCTCACCCAGGCCTCATGTACTTGTAGTGTAGCACTATATAAGCTGGGGCCTTGGGACAGAATCGCTAGTCGATTCTTCTCTAGCCTTAGTATTGTCAACGGACATACTCTGTTAAGAAAAGTTCCAAAGCTTAGACGATACTATTGTCGAGTGCCTACAAACCTCGATAACGGTCTCTCTTAGTTGAAGACTACTTATCATCCATCGCGAGTTCCCTTTTCCTCCTCTTCAACTCATTCCTCTACCCTCTTGCGTCTAGGGTTAGGACTTAGTGTTTGGGTTGTTCATTCCATGCCCGAGCACAACTCCTACGGTTATTCACGGCTGTTACAAAGGAAGGGTTATTGGCGCAGAAGATTCGGAGATAGACTTCTAGTTCCTGATTGGTTCGTTTGGTTTGTCCATCAGTCTGGGGGTGATAAGCGGTAGAGAGGCGAACATCATATTTCAGGAGGCGGGCAAGCTCTCTTGCAAAGGCGGAGGCAAACTGTGGACCTCGGTCAGAGATGAGGGTTTTGTGGAGGCCGAATCTTTTGAACACATGGTTGAAAAAGATTTGTGCAACTCCTGCGGCATCAATGGTCTTTGAACAAGGAGTGAGAATTACCCCCTTCGTAAGGCCATGGTCTACTATGACCAGAATAGAGTCATGGGAGTT
>JBBPSC010000689.1:0-14930 GCA_038093395.1 Baorangia bicolor
GGCTGGTGACCGGATGGGGTGTGAGTATGCTTGTGGTACTCATCCCGATTTTTCAAGCCGAGGTTTCTCCCCCTACTGCGCGTGGGTTATTGGGAGGACAGCATGGTAGTTACACCACTCGAGACCTTCAAGAACGTTGCACTGATTGTTGACACTCTGCTGGGTAGGGGTATGGATCGTGGCAGCCAATGCGATCACCGGATGGACCGGCTTTGGGACATATTATTCCTCAAACTGGAGTTTCCAATGGCGGTTTCCGTTCGCTTTGCAATGTGTCTGCCCGTTGGCATTGCTTTTTTGTAATCGCTGGGTACCTGAGTCGCCTCGCTGGCGTAAGTCTGACAAGCCGAACACCAGATTCGTATGAGCGCTCACTTTACCGGTAGTCCTCGTGCAAGGCCGTTATGCCGAAAGTTGGGAAATTATTTGCCGACTCCACACGGATGTGCAAGACACATCTTACGCCGAAATGGAATTTTATCAGATGGTGAAACAAACGAACTTGATATGAAGCTTTGGGCAGAAGGAGGTGGTGTTTGGCAAATCCTGACGAAACCATCTTACCGTAAACGCATGTGGATGGGTTTCTTTACGCAGTACGCTGCACAAGCCACTGGGGCGATGGTTGTTTACAGTGGGTCGTTCCGAATTGCAGTTTCTCTGTGTGTGACAGATAAACTAGCTATCTGACAGATTACATGGTCAATTTATACAAGGAGCTGGGCTTCAATGGGGGGATTACCGTCATGTTGAGCGCGACATACGTGACTGTGGCAACACTGGCGAACTTGGTTGCGGCCATTATTATGGACCGCGCCGGACGCGTGCGCCTCCTCAGTCAGTTCGTGTCTGTGAATATTGATGTTAATTTTTGCTAATGGTGCCTGGCGGAAATACAACAGCGGTCGGTCTCGCGGGGTGCATGATTTCCCTAAGCCTGGAGTGTGATGGAAGCGCGGTACGTCGGCCCTTCGAATCACATTGGAATTCGGTGTATTCTTCATTTTCTGTTTCATCTGTTTCTATGCCGGTGGGATCGATGCAACGTCATACGTCTACTGCTGTGAGATCTTTGCAACCCATGTTCAGGCGCAAGGAATGGCAGTTTCAATGGCAGGGACATTCCTATCTACCATCGTGTCCCTCGAAATTGGACCGACGGCACTGGCGACGATCGGATGGAAATACTACTTGGTATTCATCGCGTTGATTTGCTGGTTATCCTGCGGTACTTCCCAGAGGTGAGCACGAGCCGTTGGAGTCCATTTTCGACAAGTCCCTGATCTCGACGTTCTCGCGATCAATTATGCGGCGTGTGGGCGGGCCCAGACCAAAGGGTTGCCATTGGAAGAGATCAATGCCAAGTTTGGTGATCAGGTCGCGGTGCGATTGGAGGATGAGAACCATCCTCGCCATCATGGGAAAATCCGGTTGCTCGGGAACGCAACCGTGGGGAATGTGGGGGCAACTGCACCTCAATAAGGTGCCACGTTTGCTTTGATGACGGTCCAATGAGGGATACGAAAGGTGATTGGTTACTGGTCGACGGTGTTCCTGAAAGACTTGCGATCCGAGCCAAGTCGGTTATGAAATCCCGTGACCATATTTGTACATCATACCTCACGTGACTGGTATTCATCAGTTTCCCTGACCCGAGTTGCTGAATCAGTCGACTGACCTTAGCCATCCTGTTTTCACGCACTCGCACACTTACAAAAGCCCTCCGGGCATCCTTGTTTCCAGCGGCTTCTGCATCTGTACTCACCCTCAAGCAAGACCCCTCTCGATCTCGAAATTCGAGCCTCATGGCACCTCTTACAAACGGAACTGTGCACAAAAGCACGAAATTGCATTCTAAAGTTGTACGTGTCCTCCCCGGAATGTGTGAACCCGTACTGGAAAATATCTGTATACTTATGTCTGTGACCATGTCCAGGTCATCATCGGTTCTGGTCCCGCTGGGCACACGGCCGCTGTCTACCTCGCTCGTGCCAATCTCAGCCCTGTCCTCTTCGAGGGTTTTATGGCAAATGGTTTTGCGGCTGGTGGTCAGCTCACCACGACAACTGAAAGTGCGTCTACGTTTCATCATATTTAATCCCACTTATTCTGGTTCCCTCACGCATTTTCCATTCTAGTCGAAAACTATCCTGGTTTTCCCGCCGGGATTATGGGTCCAGAGCTGATGGATAAGTTTCGTGAGCAGTCGATACGGTTTGGAACGCGGGTCATCACAGAAACCGTGTCCAAGATCGACTTATCTGCTCGCCCGTTCCGGTACTGGCGAGAAGGTCAAGAAGGCGACGAACCCGAGATGACGGACGCCGTTATCATCGCAACCGGTGCAAGCGCGAAACGCCTTGGACTCAAGGGTGAAGATATGTACTGGCAAAGCGGAATCAGTGCCTGTGCTGTCTGCGACGGCGCCGTTCCAATATTCAGGTACTTAGAATTTATGGTGCATGGGGAAGACGTCGCGTATCGGACGCTTACATGATATGTCCGACAGGAACAAACCCCTCGCTGTCATTGGAGGCGGAGACTCTGCGGCGGAGGAAGCAACCTGTAAGCGGAAAACGGTCCGTTTTAGCGATGTCTTTATCTCATTTTCATTCCCAGACCTTACAAAGTACGGCTCACACGTCTATGTCCTGGTGCGCAGAGGGGAACTCCGCGCTTCCAAAATCATGGCTAAGCGTTTGATGAACAATCCCAAGATTGTACGTATGCTTGGCCTAGATCTATCATCGTAAACCGAGTTACTGAGCGTGGTGTCGGTTGATCCGTCCTTCCCCGCCGTGTGTAGACTATTCTTTGGAACACGGTTGCTACCGAGTGCCAGGGAGACGGCGACCTTCTCAACAATCTCCGCATCAAGAACGTGCTCACAGGCGAAGCAAAGGACCTTCCCGTCAGCGGTCTATTCTACGCCATCGGGCACGAACCCGCTACCGCGCTCGTCCGTAGTCAACTGCACACAGACGAAGACGGTTACATCGTCACCGTGCCCGGTACAACACAAACTAGCGTCAAGGGTATCTTTGCGGCAGGTGATGTCCAGGACAAGCGGTACAGACAGGCGATCACGAGCGCAGGCAGCGGTTGTATGGCTGCATTGGAGGTCGAGAGGCTCCTCGCGGAGGAAGATGAAGGAATTGAAAGCGAGTAAATCCATAGAATCGGATTGTTATATGTCTTTGGTGTGCTTTATACCACTGGTACCGTTTTTTTTTTTGACGTTCGTAGGACACTATTTCGTCCCGAGGGCGATCAGATTAAGGGTTTTATGGCACTCTAGAATTCCCGCCTGCAAAGACTCAGTTTCTTGGGTATGCAAAGCCCAAGGCTGCGCCTGGATCCAACTACGTACTTCACGGTTTCATAGATCTGTTGCTTTCAATTCGGAAAACTGTAGACAATGTGTTATTTCATCCAAAAAAAATCATGAATCGAGTGATCGTTAACCATCCAAAGATTTGAGTGTAGTTGCGCTTGATTCTACCTTTTTCCGCCTTGGATGTTCAAATTGAAGTTCATCGACATCTCTGTAGTCCTCTGGGCCAATAACGTTACGGTCATTGGTACCGGTCACAGGTCATTAATCATTGGTTATTGGTTCAACCATCGACCAATTGGAGGTCTACAACTTTTCCACCTGCGTGAGTGACGCCATAAATACATCACTGAAACCCAATTTTCTTTACCACGCAATGGAACTGAGTTGTCAATGCAGCAATTAAGGAAATGTGATAAAATATGACATCCTGCTTGATAACACGCTTGTACTCCTTTATACCGCTATCCTGGTCTGCGAATCGCACCAGTGTGCCAGCCGTTGAGAATGATGGGCTCAAATTGCAGCACGTGGCCTTAACATTCTGCACTTCGGGCCAGTTCACAAAGGACACGCAGTCACTGTACATATAGACTACTGATGACAGTTTGAATCTTATTTCCAGACGCTCCAGCTTTTGTCAGCTTTTGTGCATTGGCGCCGAGTCTGGTTGAGGTGCCCTTTTTTGAGAATTATGCGCATTAAGCCCATGAACGCCTGACGTCATTAGGCATTTCAATTCCAAGATGCATAGATATGCAATCAATCCCAAGTTTATCTCGAAGGTCTGTTTTCGAGGCCGTGTTTAATATTGTTGGATATTCCTGGGAGCTTAACGAGCCAATAGTCTAAAATCCAAAGTCTTTCTGACCATATTCTTGTTGTGAAATGCCTCTTAAGAATATAATCCATTAGGCAGCAAACCCGCTTTTCTTTGGTTGCGGAAAGCCTGTCATGCAGATATTAACCTGGCAAGCAACTGGGGATTCAAATATTCAAACTACATTTATATTATCTACTGATCTGACTACAAATAATATACCTGAATCATACACACATGAGGCACTGCGGGGCGAATACAGCATGCACGACACAGTACATGACAAATACATTAAGATGGAATGGAGGGTAGGGAGAAACCTTCATGCCATGGAAGGTGCAACAGATAACTTCTCAATTTCCTGGGGTTGAAGTGTGGAAGCATGTCGCCAACCAAAAATCATACTAAACAAAGTGAGACAACGAATGTATGCAAGTTTCCTGGGCTCACCGATTCCACCATATCAGGAGCTCATCGATCTCCTGCGTTTTAGCCTGTGACCTTGGGGTCTCAAACCAATTGACTATATTGTGGTAGAAAGTCTTGTAATTGAAGTTATCGTTCTTCAGGTCCCAGAAAGTGCTACTAGACAAGGCGAAACGGACCTAAGGCTCCAGTATTAGTACTATTTCAATGACATAGTCGCGACTGGGTTGCTCACCTGGACCGTGATGTATGCAATAGCACAGGGCTGTGCTGACTGCATCTTCAGTAGACCTGCAACATCACAATGGGTGTGTATGCCACGCGTGGTCTTATTGTTACACGAAGCGTACCAGAAGGACCTCGTTCAACAGGGATACTCCACAGGCGATGCTCACGAAGAGACCGATGTCTGGGGAGCTGCGAGGATAACAAGGTATAAGGACGGGGGAGTCTTCAAAGAGACTGACAGGGATGCCCAGGGGCACTGGGTCTTGGCACGAGGATGCCTAGGGTTACTAGGTCTTGGACGAGGGGAGGAGCGTCGACACGAAGTCATGCTTGGAGACGAGGACAAGGACTTAGGAGTGGAAGCTAGACTCCCAGGGGACTCAAGAAGATATGCTTGTTAAGCGCAGATCAAGAATAGAGACGTACAGGAGGAGCAGTGTAGGTTTATATATAAACTAAGAGGGTGCACGGACCAAGCTCCTCGTAAGGAAACGAAAGAGAAAGAATTGGATGGAAGGTTTAGGGGACACAGGCCATCGTGAGAGAAATGGCAAGGAGATAGGAGAGTCCAAAGAATAACGTTCAAGGTAAGAGAGGAACAAGAGTGAAGTCAGAAGGGTCAGCGAGGATGATGAGAAGAGTGGAAGAGATGGAAGCTGACTGACCGCGCCAGGTACGAGTAAGGGAACGATGTGTACAAAGTAGAAGGCGAGAAGAGTGAAGAAAGAAAACTGTAACACTTATGGGATTTGCTTGCATGAGGTTGTCTACCGGCATCTTCTGTCTCGCACTCCTCACGAGCGGAACTTGGAGATGTGAAGATGCAATGAAAGGCCTGGAAATAAGGATGTATTAACAGTGGACGATGCTTGCATGATGTAGTCCACACACCCTCAATAGTAACTCTCCTCTGAAGAGACCTGCTGATGGGCGCTGAGGATCATACTGCCCTTTCGGATACAGAAAAGCTGGCCACATATATGCAGTGACCACATAGCGGGGATGATACTCATGGATGGCGTTGCAAATGCTAGCAAAGTAATTCAGAGGAGAAAGAAGCAAAAATAATGAATGTACCTGCTGTCAAGCCAGTCATAGTCAACTGGACAAAGAAGTCAACCTGTAACATTGTGAATGAATCCTTGTCCTTGCTTTTCGTTGTTGATCAAGAGGGTGGTGGGGTGGGACTGTTGTGCATTCAGCCAGGTGGCAATTGAGATCTTCAACGTGTTGGTGTCGTCTCCACGAGCACCATCAGCGCCTTTCTTCAGCTGCAATGAGTGTGAGAAGAGACTTTATTAGACCTGAGAATGCGTTGTTGACTTACCTCTTGGCAAGCTAAGGTCAGCTCGTATTCATCGACATGGGCTTGCGTGAGCCTCCTGACCAATGGGCACCACTGGATAAGCTTTTTGTAGGAGTGGAAGGTATGCTCCTTCCTATTATACACACATATAATCCGGTGAGTAGAATACTGTAAATTAAGCATGCTGTACTTACTTGTTGGACGAGGCCACAAGTTCAATCTTGTCCTCATTTCCTGCGAGCATGACATGCCGGTCATGCTTGGCAATCAGGTTGGTAACGAGATCAGAAAGGCTGACAAGCCTACGAATGACTCGCCCCTCATGCAAGTAGGAATGGGTGCTGTGGAGACCTAAACTCAAATGAACAGAAGGCCAGCAATAATCAATGACATATGGTGCCTTCGTCACCTTACTAGAAAGCTGCGCATTTTCTGCTTCAAGTGCAGCAATATGCCACTTCAAGGCTGCATGAATATCGGGAGCTGGGCTGGCAGACATGGGAATGAATTGTTGGGTTGCCTCCTCTCCAATGGAAGTATAAATTCATTGCATGGGAATGATCCAGAGATGAACCTGGCCATGTGGGACTATCACTTTAGTTGTCGGGAGATAATTGAGGGGCATGCCCGGATTGCACCAGCATCAATTACTCAAAAAGCACAGGAAAAGACAAAAAGGAAGAGGAAAAAAGGAAGACCTTAGCTACATTGGGCCTGACAGGGTTCCAATGATAGCATGTGTCATATCTCCATGTGTAGATCACTAAGGGTTGGACTTACTTGAACTTGGGGTGACACCTTGAAATAGCAGCTCCAACTTGATCAATATACTCCTAAGTGCAAGCAGTGTGAATATGGATGATATGATCAGTGGAATCCTGATCTGATGACATGTGCTTCTCAATCAAAAGCACCGTGATGCAAAAAGCCGATCAAGGGTATCATATTAATGGTGGCCCTTGGGGTACTTAGTCTCTGTTGATCTGGTAGAGCTTGATTTAGTTGTGATTTCTCACATACACAGTGCTTGTGAACACTTAATCAATCATAGAACAAAGTACAGTAGGTAGTACACTACAACAATTTTCAGCCTATTTCGATAGCTAGCCTAGTATACACTGAGAACTAAGGCTTCTCATTTCGTTCTTGCAGTGCCTCCAAGATCAAAGAGAGTAGCTCTGTTTGCTTGCCCAAGGCAGCTTTGACATCTCGCTGCAACTCCTTCATTGCCCCTTCTAAGTAATTCTCCATGCAACAAGCTAGTGGTTCCGAGCTGAAGTTGAATGGAGGTTGAAGGTGACAGCACTTGACTGGCCTGGGTGACTGAATCGGCACAGAACTTGTCCAATTTGTGTTGGTCAACGGCCCTCCAAAGCTGTGGTGTGGAGTCTGAAGTAGATCATGATGATTCAAAACTATGTACACGGATAGATACATACCTCAGGCTATTCATCCGACTGCTGTTGTTTCAAGGTTAGGCAACTGACATCACTCCCAGCTCCAGGTGTGACAGTCTTGGTTACACACACTTCATTGTGGTGGGAACTTTCACTGGCAGACTAAATTATATGTTTGTGATTATACAAACAAGGGAAATAAGGAGTATAATTACCAGTGTATCTGTGTCAGTGAGGTCAATCTCAGGGAGACTCGGCGCAGGTGGAGATGGGAATATAGGCATGCCAACCTGGCTATAGATGTAGCAGCCATTTTCGTCAAGAGGGGCACCTTGGCCAACACCTCCCCACCTGGCCTGACCATGCTCATCATAAGATTTGAGGGATGTACAATGTGAAGACACTGGCGAGTCAAAATCTGGGTTATAGTCAGGATCAGAGGGATGCATGAATGGTGGATTGCACCTCTTGGGCATGTCAGTAATTGAACTGGGGGCAAGAACTCTAAAACGAAGGCACTCTGACCATCTATCTGTAGGCTCATTTCTGCCCCCTGGATCATGATTCTGTATTGACATCACAGAGATTGAATCTGCATAGCTGGTTTCTTTGGGCATTAGTCTTCAACTCGGAGTGTTTAGTTTATGCTACCTTCATTCCCCACCTTCCCTGACTGACCAGCATGAATATTCGGGTCGGAACAAATATTTCTACCAGAACCTAATAAGTTCAGCGGTATATGTTACCAGGATTGGCGATATTGAGTTATGTGACCATAATGTGACCATGGAGCAGTCCAGGACAGCTGTTGAGGCACTGGAAGTCAATTTGTAATTCATCCCTGGATCCCCCCCTCAGTCAGACCGTGACCGGTAGCGCAGAGGGAGAAATCAACCTCCTCTTGAATGAGTTATGAGACATACATTCATATCAAGTAGTACTTGTACATATCTCTTGAGTTACTAAGACGCCGCTTGCAATGCTAATTCTCCTGCCCAGAGTTCAGGTTTAAATCCTATGAACTTGAGTAAAACAGTATATTGTTATCAGACAGCACTCACCAGCTCATTGCAGGAATTGTTAGTATTGCTAGTCTTCTCAGATTTCAGCCGTTTACTCTGTCAAGCATGACATTAGAGATGGCTCAGAGGTTACAATGCTCACCGCCCTTACATTGTCTGGCTCTTCCGTGGGTGACTCAGATCAGGGCCATTTTACACCTGTTTCCCTTGAACTACTCAGCATCCCTGGTCGTCAAATCATCAGAAAAAACTCATTACCCAAATACTACATAGCTTACCATCATTATCATCCCAAAGTTCTGGTCTGGCAAGTGTCTTGCTAACCCAAGACTCTGGGTTCTGTGCGTCTGTACGTATGAACATTTCCCATATGGTGGGATCCTCGTGTGCATAGTGGTTCAAGCCCACACTCTGAAAGGTTTCTTCTTGAAAAAGTCCTAAGATCACTTCTGCTGCACTTTCATTGAATGAAGATGATTGTGAGCTGTGATTGGAACAGTAGCTGAAAGATGAACGACTCATGCCACCTTCCTGGGACTTTTTGATTGGCCTAGTGGAGCCTGGGATTGAATCATCAGCCTGAGAACAGCACTCGCCAACCAATGTTCCAGGCTGCTTGGGGTTGCTTCTGGACATGGCATTCAAGTTGTGACCTGTGGCTGAGACTCACTGAGAGGTCCCTCATAATCTGTTTCATTTAGATCAATCTGACCAAGCATGTACCACTTACATCTACAGCCTTTTGATCCTAGCAGCCAAATTAGACCTCAAGATTCCAGCTAGGTGGAGTGCCAGTGAGGTGACCACTTGCATAATTTGGTGAAAAACACTCAGCACTTGTGTCACTTATGCAGTCAATTGTCCGAGATATTCATATATGGCCTAATAAACTCAGGACCATGAACTCCAAACCAAGTGTCAGGCCCACCAGAGCAAAAGGGGATACTCACACTGATGACGGTGACCAAGGCATCTGTCCACTTGCCAATTTCGTCCACTCTCTCGAGTGAGTGATATTGTTGCAAACACATCATGTGACGTATCCCGTGACACTATCTTTTATCTTATCTTTTCATTTTTCCAAGTCACGTGACTTCTACCATTTTCAATCATGTGACCGTGAGAAGGGCTAGACCCTTATCTCTTATCTATGACATCATAGTACAGACAGTCTAGGCTATGACGCACGCTGACGTCATTGCCTCTAATCCTTGACATAAGTTATACTTAGCCTACCCTAAAGTACCTGCCCTAAATGTAGTCAGTAGGTATATAATCTGAACGAGCACCACTGAGAACTTTAGTCAAGTTCTTGTTGGTTTTCCCCAATCACTTGTCTCTATCCAAGCTCTCTGGTGTGATTTGGCCCAAGTCATTATTTGATTTGAGGTTGTCAACATTAGAACTTGACTACATTCTACTTGCCTCAAATCACACTTGTCTTCAGACACTCTCTTCATCGTTACATGCAGCCCCCAGCATCAAGGGGATACAGCCAGACTCCAGGCTTAAGGAGACCTCCTTCCACAACCTACCTCTTCCCCCACTCTCTTGAGCACCTTTCTTTTATGTAGTCCCTGCCACTAGAGGCAGCGAAGTCAAGTAGCCCGTAAGGCGCTTGAAGTGGTACCCTCGAGTGGGTCTAACGTGTTTAAACACTGCCACACACTCCTTTCGCTTCTTTTGGCTATACGCCGTGTCCACATGAGGCACATTCTTTTTATGAAGTTACCTAGTACCGACGCGTGTGCAAGAGTGGACTTGTGCCCACATGCTTAGGTAATACCTACGCTTTCGAAAGAATCGTCGGAGATTGAGATCTGAGATTCAAGTACCTGGAGTGATAAAGATCCTCGGTACATTTTCTTTTCTGGATGTTTCCTAAGTGAAAAAAGGAGGAGTCCCCTGAGCCTCAGCTTAGGTTCTCTTCAGACCCAAACGACGACCCGATTGTCCCACTCCCGGACATTGGCTACACATACCCTCAGTTCCTTGACTATGTCTGAGGCAACTTACGGTTTCCGACTGCATTCCTAGAAGAACTCATGGTCACAAGAGCAGAAGCAGAGGAAGCAAGGATCCCTGCTCTCGAATTTCACCTCGCCCAACAAGCATACCGACAAGGCGGAGACTTAATAGGTTCCGCAAACCAAGGCAACCCTGCACTTCGACCCATTCGCATGCTGGTCCCCATCCCCCCTTGTCCAGTCAGAAGATGACGAGCCCCTCACCGCCTTCCCACTCTCTCCACCAGTGCCACCTCCATGCAACATGTCCGACGATCTCACACAAGTTGTCAACGAGCTACGTAGACAGCTCACTGACATGCAGAGGGACCTCAGGGCAGCACAAGACACTGCTAATGCAGCTAACCTCACAGCGGCAGGACCGTGAGCTGAGGTTAAAATTACTAAGAAAGTAGAAGTTGTACCTGACCCTGGACTTTTTGACAGCTCGTATGACAAATTTGATGAATGGTGGATGAAACTTTCAGTCTACCTTACTATCAACAAAGAAATGTTTTCTTCATCCAAGGACAAATGTGTGGCCTGTTGGATATGCATTGGCTCTAAAGAGCATAAGGACAAGAACAGAGTGGGTACATGGGCCCAAAATCAACTCCTAAAATACATGCCGAAGCATGCAGCCTTATGGCCAACAGAAGAAGAACTAACGGAAATGATGGCCGCTCGTTTTCGTCCAGGCAACCTCACAGATACAGTGGCCGACAAACTTTTCAAGCTCCAACAATCCAATGATCAACGGATTGAAGACTTCCTCACCAAGTGGCTCTCCCTATATGAAACTAGCAACTGCGGAGATGCAATGGGATGTTTTCTGTTGGAGAAGAACGTCAAAGAAAAAATCATCCACCGAATCTTTATAAACAAAGATAGACAAGACATGGTGGAAGCATACATCAAGGTTATTCGCAAAGTAGGGAATGCTGAAGAAGCCTTCAACTACCGAATCAAGGGCAACCAGGGGCGTGCCTGGGGTAACAACATGCGAAAGGAAAGCTCAAGCGGTGCCAGAACATACAGCAGCCGCAGAGAGCCAATGGAGATTGACGCCATGAGCAAACACAGCAAATGTTTCAATTGTCAGGGTCCTCATCTCGCTAAAGACTGTGACAAACCCAAGCGAGAATGTAAGGAATGCAAGTTCCTTGGGGGAGGGCATAGCCGACGTTGCAGCAAATTTCACAGCGTCCGAGCTACTAGCTCTGGGGATTTGGACAGTGAAGAAGAGGGCCATTCACATGGCAAAGGAAAGGGAAAGGGAAAGACAGGAGAGTCTCAGCCTGACCCCGAGAAGTCCATAAAAGGAATGGGCTTTGAAGAAATGAAAGCATTCTTCTATGACATGCAAACATCAGAGATGAAACAATTGGGAAAAGGGTGGTCTGCCTGAGTTCTCGGGAAACTCCTGTGGACATAACTTCTTCGTTGCCAAGCCCCCACACTGCTGCTTCAGGGTGGGATTTCAGAAATTCTTTTAGTATACTTAATGTGGAGTACGGACAAGAGGAAGACACATTCTTCCAAACTTCATCTATGGACAATTATGAATCATGTATAACTGAGACCGGGAGTCAGATTGAGTCTGACCTTGCTGCATGGGATTGCAGGCTTAATTCAGTCAAGAAAAATAAAGAAAAAAATATTACGTCTTATTTATCCAATGAAGTTCCCAAACAGATTCTGATCAGATCTGTTACATCAAAGAAAGAGATCAACTTGGAAGTTGGGGTTGCAGCCTCGACAACCAAACACAAGATGTCCGTGATGCATGTCCTATTGGATAGCAGTGTGAATGGTATTTTCCTCGATGCGACCTGGGCCAAAACAAATGGCATCAGGGTTACAAAACTCGACCGACCGATCCCGGTATACAATGTGGACGGAACCAAGAACTCAGCCGGAGACATCACCCATATGGCAGAGTTGATTATTGACTACCAAGGTCACCGTGAAAAGTTAGTAGTGGAAGTTACCAACCTCAGTAGAAATCCCTTGATCCTTGGATACACATGGCTCACTAAGCACAATCCCAAGATCAACTGGCAGACAGGATCTGTCAAACTCACACGCTGTCCGAGAACCTGTTACCTTCTCTCGGATAGATCTGTTTTCTTGAGGACCTTGGAAGAAAAGGAACTCAATGACATGCCTTACGTGTACCGTACACTAAAACGGATTAGCCGACTCTGGGCAACAGACAAACTGGAAAAGACTCCTGTGGAACTGGTTCCAAAGGAATTCCATGAATGGCTGGATGTGTTTGGGAAGAAAGAATCCGAACGCATGCTAGAATGGAAACCATGGGATCATGCCATAGACCTCAAGGCAGATTTCAAACCCCACAAAGGCAAGCTTTATCCCATGTCGGTTACCGAACAAGAAGAGGTATTGGCATTTGTGGATGACCAATTACGGAAGGGTTACATCTGACCTTCCAAATCTCCCCAAATGTCTCCAGCATTCTTTATCCCAAAGAAAGATGGAAAGAAGTGAATGGTACAGGACTACCATTACCTAAACAAAAATACCATAAAAAATAATTATCCCCTTCCTCTTATTGCACAGCTCATTGATAGACTCAAAGGAGCTAAGCTATTTACAAAGATGGACTTACATTGGGGTTATAACAATGTGTGCATTAAGGAAGGCGACGAGTGGAAAGCTGCTTTTGTCTGCCACTGAGGTGCTTATAAACCCCTCGTTATATATTTTGGACAATGCAATTCCCTGGCTACATTCCAAGCAATGATGAACGACATCTTTGCTGACATGCCGGAAGTAGTTATAGTATACATAGACGACATACTTATATTTATGAAAACGGACAACGTGGAAGAACACAATAAAATTATTAAAGAAGTCTTACATAGGTTAAAGGACCACGACTTATTTATTAAACCAGAGAAATGCTTCTTCCGAGTTCCTAAAGTAGAATTCCTTGGGATGATTGTAACCCCCAAGGGAATCAAGATGGAGCAGGACAAGGTGCAGGCTATAAAGGAATGGCCAGTGCCTAGGAACGTAAAGGGCATTTGAAGCTTCATGGGCTTAGCAAATTTCTATAGGAGGTTCATAAAGGACTTTAGTCAGGTGGCTAGACCCCTGAATGATTTAACGAAGAAGGATTATCCTTGGCGGTGATCAGAACATGAACAGGAGGTGTTTGACACGCTTAAAGAATGCTTTACCACGGCACCTGTATTGGCTTATCCTGACAACGACTGTCAGTTCAGGGTCGAATGCAATGCATCAGACTTCACAATTGGTGCCATATTATCTATAGAAAAAGAAGGGATCTGGCATCCAGTTGCCTTTAGCTCCCATAGTATGTCACCGGAGCAAAGGAATTACCCTATCGCTGACAAGGAGATGCTAGCCATCATAGAAGCGCTGGAACAGTGGCACCACTATCTGGAAGGCGCAAAATGCTCATTCAAGATATGGACAGATCATGCCAACCTCCAATACTTTATGAAGTCTCAGGACCTGAATAGACGACAGGCTCGCTGGGCTCAATATCTCACACGATTCAATTACAAATTGGTCAAGAAACCTGGTGCTTCTATGGGAAAAGCCAATGCTTTGTCCTGAAGAGAAGACCATTCTGTGGGAATCGAACACGATAACAAAGGAGTCACGATGATTCCTGTGGAACGTGTGAGGAGTACAGAGAAAAGGGTACTGGTCCATGGACTTGAAGAATCTCTTCTCGAACGCATCAGGAACGCACAGTCTAAATTAATGGACATGACTCGCCAAGGCTTTGAGAATGATGAGAACGGACTCTCAAAGGTTAACAGCAAGATTTACGTACTGGTGGATGATACACTTCGCCAAGACATTATAATGTTATATCACAACTCCACCTTGGCAGGTCATGGGGGGTTGGACAAGACGCACAAGCTGGTCTCACGATATTATTTATGGGAGACTATGCGTTCGCAGATAAAGGACTATACATCACGATGCGAAAGATGCGCTCGGATGAAGCCAACAAACATGCCTCTGGCAGGCAAACTCCAACCAAATCCTGTCCTGGAAGGTCCCTAGCAGGATATCTGTTACGGGTCTACATTTTTCACCCTTCACATGTTCACTTTTCTGATCTTATCTTATCTTATCGCGTCACGTGATCCACAAGGATCTAATCATCTATCTTATCGTGAACGCTCTACTTACTTTGTTTCATGGACTTAGTCGTTTCGTGCAACTGCTGCTTAGTCAGCATGGACACTCAACCCTTTCTCACGGATCTACGATCCACTTACACTGTCACGGAGTTCACCTTTTCACTTCATCTCCGTGCCGGCTATTATTACGTATGCTTCTCTTCCATTTGATGTGCATGCGCATCACACATGTTATGCTTCTCT
>JBBPSC010000690.1:0-14896 GCA_038093395.1 Baorangia bicolor
GTCTCGGAGCCCCTGAATCCCCCCAGAGTCTGCTCGAACTTACCCAGGTTGCGGTCCGGCGCGAAACAACGCGTCGGTCAAGCCTGCCAGTGGGTGCATATGCATGTAGAATTGACGCCCGCTTCTGCAACAAAGCCGTCCCACTGACCTAGGGACTACCATGGTCCATGGGTGGGAGTTGCCCGGATATCCATTCGGGTAGACACCTCGGGTATGCCTTGGGTTGAGTGGTGTGGGTGTGGGTGTGGGTTGGGTGGGTTTCTTGACCCGGGCAAGTATGGAAGAGGAGCGTTTGGTTACGACGGTCAGCTGCTGACCGTCATAACCCACTGACGCTCCATTTTGATCCTGTGTTCACACATGCTTGGTGGCCAGCTTCACCCCCATTTGCCGGGACATGCCCGAATCGCATAATCAACGGGACTATGTTGCAAACGATCTCAATAACTTGGGTATCTCAGGGGCCTGCGCACGGACCCGAGGACGTCTCGGAGCCCCTGAGCCCCGAAACCCAGGTGCGACACAACGCGTTGGTGAATCCGTAGTCAAGGGGTGCATCACGATGTATCGTTGCCCACTTCTGCAACCTAGCCGTGCTGCTGACCGTCGTAACCCAACGCTCGTTTTTGATCCCGCTAGATTCGCACATGCTTCGTCACCAGTACTTGCCAAGGCGGACAATGTGTCGTCTCGGGCCAATTTTGGAATTCCAGTTTTGATGGACATGTCGAAAATGACGTGTCAAGTCCCATTGGTCAATCGAGATGTGTAGACCTAACAAATGCGACAAAACGCACACCGCATGTTTGTTTCCACAGTTAGAGATACATAACCAACGGGACTACATGGTCGAACAGTGAACTCCTACCCTAACAAACGGACACTATGTTACATTACCCAACATTCGTACAACATACAACCCCGAGATCCGTCGCCCTCACCCTCGCAAGAATACGTTTCATCCCATGACATGCCAATGCCCTCACAGATCCAACGACGCCCGCGCATTACTCGTGTGCACCGTACATACCCCCCCAGCGCCTCCCCTCCCCGCCCAATACACCGTCCCCGAAATCGTATGCCGAGACACCGTCTGGCTCACGATACGCCGCCGACCCGCCCCCAACGGATCCGCCGGATGCGTATCCCGGACGACAGGATGGCTATTCGACGTCGACACCTCGTACGTCCCCTCAAACGCAGGGTGCATCACGACCGACGCTGCGCTGTTCGAGGTCTGCGCCTCCGAAATGAGACGCGCCCTCGACGGGACGTCGTCGTACTGGAGCTTGATCGCGCCGTTGCTGGAGCGCGATTTCACGATGAAGTTGCCTCCTGAGCCGGACGCGGTGATCAGCGATACCGAGGCTGTGATCGGGCTGTGCGTGATCGACGTCAATAAATGGTGGAGCGCTAAAATGGGGGGGTTTTGGACTGACCTGTTACTCGTTCGCATCTCTAGCTCGGTGGCGTCTCCTGTCGTGCTGAAAAGGGACGCAGTCGCTTGAATCTGCGCGTTGGACGTGCGCAGAATCAACGCGTCAGAAGTGTTGAAATGACCAAGGATAGGACCATTACTCGACGTCAACGACCCTCTCGTCAGTGTGATAGACTTGTCGAAACAAATGATGAGTCCATAGAAATTGCTAGCGCGCGATGGACTCACGTTGACACGAATGGGTGAATTAGACGTGTTTAGTTCAATGTTCTCAAACAATATCGACTGCCACAGATCTCCGATCTCGTGAGCAAAGTTACTGGTTTGTACTGTAAATTCGCGGATGCGAAGCGGGGAACTCTCAGATATCGCAGCCGGAAAAGTGAGGACGACCTCAAAGTACAGCTGATCGCGAGTATTGGACCATGCGGGCGTAGGCGTCTACGATCGATGGATTTGTTACAAGGCTCGCGAGACAACTCAAAAACGTACATAGATGCCCACGCCATTTCTGTTTCCACTCTTATAAAGTCGACACACGGTCGCTCGTGCAAGCGCGTGTTCGCTATGGTACGCCACACGCACGTCCACCTTGACATCGCCCTGTTCGGTCGACTGTCTCACCTGGACTTTTCCACCCTGATTTGATCCCCGCGAGATGAGATACAACGCTTCAGAAGCGATCGGAAGGGTGAACGACGTCTCGGCACTTTCGGAAAAGTTGGGGGCCCAGCGCGGACGGGTCTGATAAGACGACCAGTTGAGACTCCCGATCGATTCAAGGATCCTGCCGTCTTCGGCCCTAGGACCCCCAACAGACCCGTCGTCCCAATGCTAAAGGCAAAAAAAAAAAGCCTCAGCAACGGGCTCGTCACGTTCGCGACCAAGACACGCGCTCACGATGCCACTGTTCGCCATGTGGAGCATGGTACGTGTGAGACTCAGAATGGCGAGGTATATGACGAACGCCAATGCGAATGCCTTCCAGAACCGCTTGGCTGGGGATTGACGATACTGTACTACAGCGGGTGCAAGAGGTGCGGGGTGGTGGTGGTGGCTAGGATATTTCGGATATGACGGAGGCGGTGGGGGTGGCAGGAGTGGCGTAGCGTGATATGAGGGGGTGTATGACGGTGCACCCGATGGCGACTGCAGATGGACGGGCCCGAAGTTGCCGTTCGATTGTGCTGCAGCGTGGTCCTGCGGCGGAACAACGTCTTGCTGTGGCTTTGAATCCTCGACAATGATCATCTGAAACTTCACCACAAACCAACGCAGCTGGCGTCTCGGACGTGGTATGTATAACAATGGAAAAGGATGGGGGACTGTGTAAAGTTACTGTGACGAGGACTGCGGTCCTGTTAGACTTCCCCGCAACTACGCCGCAGGCCCGTCTGACAAAGTACGCTATTACTCTCAGACTCTCGCGGACTTTGAATCTCTTCCCCTCCTCCACATGCTCCCCCTTCTGACTGACTGTCGTGCTCCAGAGTACGATCGCGATTAGTGAAAAGGGGGGCTCATGGTCTTCTGCAGGTGCTATTCGAAGGCTCCATGTTGCGTGGATCATAGAGCCGCAAGTATACCACCTTTTTCTTCGTGGGACCCACCTTACTGATCGGCAGATCAGTGGCCCGGTACGCCGCCGCCGCCATCCCTCCATCTTTCCAGCGAACGAGGACGTCCAAACCAGCTCAAGGCAATAAGACGGAAGAGGACTCCCGCTCGGTGTCATACTAATTTTAAGCTTCTTCGACAAGTTCTGTACGGTGTGAGGCAAAGACGTCATCTTGAAGCCGATCAACACGAAGTGCGCCGCATCCGACCCTGGGAGGCATCAATCCCCGGCGCAGCGCTCGTGACGTCTTTTTGATATAATCCCATTGCAGAAACATACGCTCAACACGAGGCAAACACGAAAACACGATGTAATATGTAGGCTATCTCAATCTCAAAACCGCTTCCCGGCGCGAGGTGAACACACTCGACTCGTGCGTCGTGCCACCGTAAGATGAAATGAAATCATCTTGACCAGGTCTGGCAATCCGGTTGATCGGGTTGGAAGTTTCATACACGTCCCGATCGATGCGGCACTGTTTATGAGCTCACAGGGTTTGTTGTCACAGGGTCGACGTAGCCCCACTCAGGATGCTAATCGCTCGGTACACGGGAATGAAAGGGCCCCCTGCGGGGAAACTATGTGTTCGTCAGGACACACTGCTCATCTCCAACGTGGAACGACCCTTGTGATGCGAATCCGACGTTTGATGTCACAGGTCCCAGTTGCGAGATGAAGATCATAATGAGATCACCTTACACGAGTCCGACAACGTGAAAGTGACCTCACGATGAAACGGAAGAAGGTTCATCTGTTTGTGCTGGATTATTCAGGGCTTCACACAGATGAAGGAGATCACCCGAAAGGCACGCAATGCGGCCCGGGGAAGTAAATGAAACCTCGTGCACGACGGCATGCGGTGGAGTTTGACATTCCAGTGAGGCAGTGCGCCGAGAAAATCACTGCACCGATGTGGAGGATGACGTCTGCGTAGATAACGAGGGATGGCGATAACAGGCAAAACGATAAGCACACCGTCCACATGCATGCAAAGTCAAAAATCCCGTAGCAATATGGCGGGGAGATTAGAACATGGCGGGACCTGCGTCGCCTGAGGGAAGAAAAGGGTTGTTCGGGAGTCTTGGTCAAGGCTGGTTCAGCCAGATAACATGCGCGCTAAACCTCGATATTCCAGACGCAGTGCCCACAAACCGGAAGGCACGGGCCATGCTTCTCGAGAGAAAATAAAAAGAAACCCGCTGTTCCACGAGCACACCCGGAAATAGAGGGGCTCCGAGGCTAGATAGATATGAAGTGCCGGCAGTGTAATCGGAACATATAGGAGGCCAATGCACCCACCAAACTTCTTTTTGCCCAGCTGTTCGGGGGGATGGTATACGCGTCCACGTCGAATCAACACGCAACTCGCGTCAAGAAAACGTCTCTGTATTCTATGAAATGCGTGCGCTTCCCTTACCTTTGTGTCGCGAACATATGCAGGCTGGAGTGGGAACAAGTTACGATAGGGCATGCAGCTACCGAGTCGAAACGCTGAGGTAGCCATCAAGCTGCTGCGACGAGGGAATTCAATCCTGCAAAGGAAAGTGAGATTGCGGTAGCCTTGGCTCCCCTTCCGAGTATGAAATCACGTACGCGGGTGTACTCCACGGTGCGATTCACGACCGCGGTAGAACCTTGGAAGCTAACCTACACCTAGGAGGCACGACGACGGACGCAGCACACCGGATCGTAAACATCAGGCTAAACGGAGCGTTTGGCTGCTTTCCCGAATATCGGCTGATGACAAGCATAAGGAATCCGAACGTGCGGAAATTGTTTCGATGATTCATTTGGGTAGATGGGTGTCAGGAGTCTTGAAGAGCGAATCCGCTTGGTCCGCCCTCTGTCCAACGGTCATTTTCGCTCTGCTGAATTTCCTAGGAGCTGACACCGAGACGGAGTGGCTGTGTTCAACCTGTGCAGATTAGGGAGTCGTTCGTAGTTTCAAAAAAAAAAACAGATCATTGAATTCCTAGGCCCGCGGGCCCAGGTACACAGTACGTTTGAAACCATCACAAGCTGTACCTTTTATTTTTATTCTTCAACTATGAATGGACTTCTAAATTGCCTGCAGTGTGATGCAAATCAATATCAGATAAAATACTGATAATGTAGATGTGGCCATTCCTTGATGTAATGAACTTGCGTATTCGCTACTGGACCAAAGGGTCAATCGTAGAGCTTGATTTATCCTGCGTGTATATTTTGCTCGCTATCGTCCGGTCAAAGGCCGACTGCCGGAGCGGAGATTGAAACGTACCAAGTGAGTTCGCACGTTGTCTCGCGTCATAGCATGGTCTCGGCGCCATGGCGGGGAAGTGCATTCCCACCCACAGACCCCGGAGTCCGTCTAATAGCGCGTACTTGATCACGAGTAAAGAATGCGGTATACATACCGTGTTTCAATAATTCAATGGTGTTCGGCTCGCCACAAGTACAGGATCCATCTCCTTCGCGCCACTGTCAGCGAGTGTGAGTCCGACGTCCGGTGACACGGAATGGGACCAAAAATAAAATTTAAGTAATTATGTTGAATTTACCACACGGTTGGACACAGGTGGACGAAGATCATGATGGATGGAATGCCGAGAGGGCGATGGAGGATGGGGATCAGTCAGATAGGCCATGGAGGTGTAAGCGAGATGGCAGGGTGTGCGAGGACGAAGTGATGTCAGTGATGGTGATCTGCGGTGATGGGAGGACAGGCACTCGTTGCGGTGCAGGAAGGCTCAGCCGAGAAAGGAAGGGTGCTGCCGAGGAGCGTGCTGGCGGATGAGCTATCTATGACACGGGTGCGGGAGGCATGGGGAGGAACGCGAGGCCATTGGGAGGAGATGCATCAAAACAAGTCGTGTACGATAGGCAAGAGAAAAAAAGTCCGATGGAAGAATGGCGCAGCACGAGGGAAGACGAGCGCCGACACGAGGCAGAGACCCCGAAGGATGCTGACGACACAAGATGAACATCACCTGGGAAAACACGCGACGACGTGTAAGCCGGTTTTTGGCGCGATCATATCATCACCATCAATGGGGGCGCGAGCACATGTGGGGGTGTGTCCCTACGAAAAGGTAGATCGACGGCGGGACAATGAAGTGCTGGTAGGCTGGCAGCTATGAGATTTTTGGGGAGTGTGTGCGGTGATGGACAACCGCACGGAAGCCATGAGGCGGGTGATGGAGGCGCGGCGGGATGGAGGCAGTGATCGGGGTCCTGTGCGTCAAGTGACTGCGCCGATTGCAGGATGGGAGCAGGCCCAGTTGCCAAATTAGACGAGAACCTGCCAGGCCTCGCCAACGTTGCATGTCAATTATTGTGGTAACCTCGCGGGGGAGAAACGCCGGCCGAAGGTGATTTGAGAAATCCGCTGGCGTACCGCTGGGTCGCTCACCCGCTGGAGCGGTTCGAGTTCTTATCAAGACCGGTCAAACTGGGTCTTACTCCCCGCCCGCCCCCCCCTTCCCCTAAATCTGTCTCTCACAGACAAGAGGTCGTCCTCGACAGCGACCATGTCTGTCTCTCCACAGCCAGCGTCTGCTACGACCAACACCCATCCCCCCATCGCCACATCTGCCCCGTTCGCCAACATGACGTCTCCACCCCCGAACGGGAGCGTATCCTCCCAGTCCAACGCCCAGCTCGCCCAGCTGCTCACAGCGAGCTATCGCGAGTCCGACCTCTTGCGCAAAGACCTGACGACGACCCGAAAACGACTCGAAAAGGCGGAACGACTGCTCGCGTCCTATTCCGCTGCTTCTTCCACGGGGGCTTCTCCGCCGAATGCCAACAACGGCAGCACGCATTCCATCTCCGAAGCGGCCCAACGTGCCATCGCAGAGTGCGAGGCACGTGCCGATCGCGCCGAACACGCTCGAGACGAAGCCGACGCCCGCCGACGCGTCCTCTCCGACGCCTGGGAGGAGCTCAATCGCTACCTCCATGTCGTTGAACTCCGCGCCGCCGATGCCAGAGCGGGTTTCGCCCGCCTCGTTGCCGAAGGCGGCGGCCAGCTCGTCCTCGCCCCCGTCCCCCTCCCCGGCTACCACCCCCAGACGGTCATACACACTCCCTCTGCGCCCAGCCCAGCCATCATGCTCGTACCCCCTCCCTCGGCGAACCACCGCTCCCATCGCCATTCCACTTCCCTCAACTCCACCCACGGCATGCCCCCCTTACCCCCACCACCCCACCCGACCCCCTCGCGTGTCAGACCACGTTCGGGTAGTTTCGATGAATCTTCCTATCAGCTCGCACCCGGCCAGCCCCCCGCAAAACGTTCCCGTAACGAACGCGACTATGACAGGGTATGTATCGCACCCGCGCTTACACACGATCTGACATCACCCCCAGTCCCATCCGCGTGCCCGACCACTCGACGTCGATGTTCACCATCGCTCTCATCTCCCGTCGCCGCATCTCGCGCTCCAACCCACTCTCGCCGCTCCACGTCACTCGAATGCCCACCCACACTCGAGATCGTCCTCCCGCTCGTCTCAGCGCTCCCTCTCGATCGATGAGATGCTCCTCGAAGCATCCACCGATGACCCCCGTCCCCGCGGGGAACCTCAGTCCCCACGCGCCGTCATTGCACACCACCAACACCCGAATCACGCTCCGACACCAAACAGCCAGCGTTCGATCGTGGGCCATCTCTCGGGCTCGACACCAGGTCCTCTAGAGCAACCTGGCGAACAACGGATATATCAAACTCATATTTTTGCGCCGCCCGTCACAGGCGCACCGATGAAGAAGGGAAAACCCGGATCGACCGCGAGTATTAGTACGTATTTTGATGGCACTCCGTCGCGTGGCACTGACGTCGTTTTAGTGGCCAACGGATCAGGCGCTCTCCCTGCCCCACCCCTCACAGCAACTACTGCGCCCCCTCCACCCATACCGACAGCCGCAGTCCCTCAGTCCGTGACGGCGCCTGTGCCAGCCGCGGTTCCCCACCCTCACACACCATATCCTCCCACAAACGCCCAGGGACAACGGATTTGTCGGCAATGTGGGTTGGCTGGGCGTTACAAGGATGGCAAATGCGTCGAAAAATGGGGTCCCGGACCCGAAGGACCCGGCACAGTGTGTGACCGGTGTCGAAAGAAGATGAAGCGTGTCGAACGAAGAGGCACGATAGAATCTCAGAATCAATCGCAGGCCCACATTGGCCAGCAACACAGCCAGGGTACGCCAGGCAGCCTGGCGCACGTCCATTCGATGCCTGCACATGGGAATCGAGTTACGCGCACAGATACGATGCCCGTGACCGTAGGGATCGGATCGGGAGGAACGCAGCTCATCGGACATGCGACGCAGATGCCGTCTTTCATTTCAAAGGACAGACGCGATCGGGAACGGATACCAACGTCATCGCTCGCACCTGCCCCTTTGCACCCTTCCCGTCCAGCCGATTCGCAACGAGAGCCACCTTCCCCACCGGCCATCGCCACATTACAACCTGACGACGACGAGCCCCGTCGACGCGGAAGCGCAGATAGGGGACGAAGACCTATGAGTTCTGGTGAGATTCGTTGATGCCGCCGCCTTCTTCAATATAGCACTTTTCGATCGAACTGATCTCTCCATTTCTAGCTGCACCGCCGCTCATCAAACACCTTCCATCGCCGAGCCACTCACATTCTCATTCAAATTCCCGTCGTGGGTCGGACGAGTCGTCGGCGGACGCCGAGGGCGATCCAGATGCGGATGCGGATGCCGACGCGGACGCGGACGCAGACGCCGACCTCCTTGAAGCTGTCCATGCGGCAGAAAACCGAAGTACGAGTATGAAAGCAGAGGACGCGGAGAACGATGATTAGCACATCGTTTCGGATCGAAACATCCGTCTGTAATTTGGGATTCTTGGTTTTGGGAGTGGGAAGGGGGAGGTCCCATTGGAGATCACCACAAAGAACGGTTTCAAAACATCAAAACACGACCATGTTACATCAAGCACACTCGCATTCGCATCGCATACATACGCATCCAACCCCGCATCCGCATCGTCTGCCGCGAAACCGCACTCTTTGGTGATCGTCTCCTCTGGCGTCTCTCCGCTGTCCGGAAAACAAAAAAGGACTCTTTTTCTAGATGTCTGCTTATGCGGCACCGCTCATGATATGGAATAGCTCTGTTGGAATTTGGTTCTTGTGTTACTACGCTCTCCTCTTTCTTTCTTTTCTTTTTCTTTTTCTTTTCATCCGATCGTAGCCGTCCCTCGTTCATCCTTTGCTCGTTGTTTCTATACGCGCACACGCAAGCACGCCTGGCATTGTTTTCATCACTACCTACTCCAACCGCCAACCGATACACATTCTTAGACGAGGACGACCAAAGCGCTACCGATTCACGCCCGCGTCTCGTTCTCCTTTTCATCCAATACAAAGCAGTCACCGTACGAACACACGAAAAAAAAAGAGATATAATGTGTACTACTCTTGTTTTCCACATCGCGCCGTTGGCGCTTCGCATCGAGTTTCAACTTGAGCCTTTTCGGTGATGTTACGATGCCGGCGGTCTCAGTGCGGTTGATCATGATGCATGATTGATGACAACGGATAACAAGACCCGGCAACGTGCGTTTTTTTTTTGTTGTCGTTCCGAATGGGGATGAAAATGTATTGGCGCCCATCAAGAGAGAAAAAAAGGGCGGAGAGGCGGGACGTAAAGCGTTAAAAACGAGTAACCCACGTCGAGACCTCACGCGCGCGTGGGGCACTCGAGGTGGCAGCTCGTTCGGAACGCGGCTCGTCGATGACCCCCAGGGCCAACCGACTCTGGCGCGTGTGCTAATACGATAACAAGTCTTATCTGTACGTACATCGTCGGCGCGGCGAACTGCGAACCGCGAAGTGTCATTCGCGCCGTCTCAGAACCTGCGCGCCTCGGTGTTCGGTCCGTTCTATTGATGCCAGCGCTGTTGGCGGATTTTGAACGCCAACCGGCCCCGCCTTGCGTCGAGTGGGTTCGTTTCGGGTACCTAACGCGCCGACGCCGAACTACTCGGAGCGCGCGCTCGGCGCTCAGTCGTGGCGCGTGGGATGGCGGTTGGAACGTGTCGTGTTGTACGTGTATCGACCCTGGGCGCGTCCCGCAGGGACGCGCAGGATGCGGAACACGTACGACGTGATCGCTCCCCCAGCAAGGCGGTGTGTTCTCACGACGTGTGTTCCGGCATCAGCGCCGCCTTGCGCCATCGCCATCATCGTCATCATCGTCATCGTCATCGCCAACGTGGCGTTGAGGATCCATTCGATCACATTTCGGACATAGGGGTGGCTCTGAATCTCGTTCTTGCAGTGTCGAGTGATCACTGAGGGCCGATGCGACGTGGGGTATGCGTGGCCTGGGCCATCGTTCTCTCTTTTTTTTTTTCGCAAGCCAATGCGCACGTTGGTGGGGTCGGGCAGGGTGGCAACGGGAATCGTTACGTTGGCTGTGACAAGAGGCGAAACGAAAGCGCGTGCAAAGTGACGCGCGCATCCACATCGAATGGAGCGCTCATGATGCCCCTTTTCTGCCGTCATGGAGTGCACCTGGCGTTTCCCGGATCATGTCAGTGGCGCACTCTAGGGTCTGAAGCGCTTATCATACAATCATGAAATGCGCCTGGTGTTTCTCTAGGGGTCCTCTATCCACGTTAAAAGTGGATAGGGTCGGTTGTATTCTGGGAAGTGGAGGGAGCACGAGGATTCGAGCGAGGGTTGGAAAAACATGCGCTGGGTGAATGGTATGATGGATGGTTCTGTGGGGGTTCACGGGTGCTGGTAGGTGGGCAAGACTTCACTTTGTCACGTTTGCGCAAAAACGAGGCATGATTCGAGGCGAATCAAAGTGAATCTTCCGTCAGAGACAGCATAGCGAGAGGTGAAATGTCGATGACGGGATGTATCATGTCGTCCTCGAGCATCGTACAAAGGTCTTGGACTGGTATCCTCATGGAGGATGTGAACAGAATCAGCCTCCTGTTCCAAGGCTTCCGAATTGGGTCAACCCCTAGTCGTGTGTATGACTAGATCAGAGTTGTGGGTATTTTCCAGGTTATATACTTTCGTTATCGTATCCAGGAATCCGCCTTTCCTACGGTTCAGCATCAATTGGCAGACTGGAGAAAAGAGGGTAGTGTGTCAATGTCAGATTGGCTTTTTACTCACACGACTTGAAGCGCTATATCACCGTGTGTATGATTCAATTAGAGTTGTGGGTATTTTCCAGGTCATATACGTTCGTCGTCGTATCCACGAATCTGCCATTCCTACGGTTCAGCATGAATTGGCAGACAGGAGGAAAGAGGGATGAGTCACAATGGGCCTACTACATGAAGGCCGCAGGGTCAGTCATCCCATTTCTTTTTTGTTTAAAACCCGGCTAACCTGTTTAAAATCGCGGGACCTAGTCGCTGCTACCATTGCATGATTGCCAAGTGGTGCGTCGACGAGCTTTCAAACACCATCCAAATCTCTGCCGACCGACCTTTGACCGCAACTGCCCTTCGCTCTACCGATCGTCGCTATCCTCGTCATGTATCGACAAATGGTGTATGCATATCTCGCACTCACATAGGAACAGGCAAAACAACTTCACACAAGTGCGCAACGTCGGGAAGGGGATGATTTCGGCCTTCCCATGAGACCCTCGCCGAGGGGTTCTAGAACGTCCATCAGAGGACAAACCCCGAAGGGAAGTTCCTGTACATTTTTGTCCTCTTCTAGGGTTACACGGACGAGAACAAGTCGAATTAAAGAAGCTACGGATCAGGTCCTGAGGTTTCCGAGTTTAGGAGGATCTTCGCAGACCGTGGCGTTATACCTTTTTGTACTGGTCTGACTCCCCGTTGGGACTGCTAAGGGCTTGTAAATCAACGTATGTTGTCGACTCGCGCTGTACGTTTTCGGAATGGCGCAGCTGACAGGCATAATGGATGGGTAATATTTCTTATTTGTGTCCGGCGCTCCAGACCATTTTCGGGTATCATTGATCAGTTTCGCATACTGTCCAGATATTGACACGAGTTCACCTTGAGGAAATGCGAACCCACGAAGGATCAGTCGATCGCAGGATCCTGTGTTGATATGTTCAAGTCTATATGTCCTTGACTTTTGCAGCTCAGCTCAGACACACCTTCATGGCATGCCACTCAATGTTCATCAACTTCTTACACGTTCGCGTCGCGTTGGCCAATCGCATCCTCTGGTTCCCTTTACCACATTTTCTTGCTTCTGATGCTTCTCTTCCATTCCCCTGAGGGGCCCGATATACAACCCTCCATACGCCTTGCATCGGGTCAGCCACACGATCAATGATGGAACAAGGTACTCACCCCTCTGCTGGAATTAATGAGTGGCTTGATCATGTACTTTTTGTCGTACGACTCTCACGATACGTCGTCTTCTTGCTAGCAGATGGATTGCCTAACCCCCTGCCCCATCCTTGACGAAAAGTACTTCGCTGGCTCCATTAACACCTACGGCTGTGGCCCTTCGGTCCGCCACATCATCAGTGGGAACCTACCCTAGCATGTCATACACGAGAATGCCGAACGTGATCGGATTTGTCGACAATGCAGCCTGGGTTGATTGCACAAGCTGGTTAATGTATCAAGAAACGGAGGCCCAGACCCAAAGGGTCCAGCACCATTTGCAACCCTGTGGAAAGAAAACTGAGCGTGTTGAAATAAAAGGGGCTTCTCTATCCTTCTTACGCGCGTCCTCTGGAAAACCGGTCGACACAAAACATGGGTTGTTTATATATCCACACCTTTGTTCTATTCTCTTCCTTCCACGTTTGAACCTGTGAGCGGGTACAGCGACCACGAGACTGGTAGTTCTGCGACGTTTAGATGCTGGATACCCAGATGGGATGCCGGCGAGGCTGCAAATGTGCATTTGCGGATTGTATACTTGGCTGCAGTGCGTAACTTTATCATTCTTGAGAATGGGATGTGATTAGGAGTTCGTAGAGTTACAAACCCTTGACTCGACCCATGATCAGTCGCGATATGATTGCGCCAACAATCTTACACCTGCCCAGCTACCCCGTAAACAGCCAGTTTTGGTCCGCAGGACTCGGAACTCAACGTACCGAGGGAGTTCACTTTGTGGCCCGGACCGGAGATGACCTTTTCCATGACGATTGGAACCGGTCTCATCGGTCCCCAAAAGGCTGGGTCCATGTCATAGTACGCTTACGGAATGCTGTGGATGGCGCCCAGGCTGTCAACGCTCGAGGAGCGCTGGGATTTCGCGAATCTGGGTTATAGATGGTCAAACAACACGTTTTTGAGCGATTTTTTCATCAGTACGCACCGGGGTGTGACTCTGAGTATAACCCAGAGAGTCCCTGTGGCAAGAGTGCGCTCGCTGGCAGCAGAAAAGGTTCTATTATACACTGCCCATTGGTGATGAGAATCCTGAGTGATCCTCTTGCCAGATTCACACCGCCCAATTCGGCCTCAGGGCGTGACTGATCAGCATTGTCGGACACAACGCGGACTCGGAAGACGGAGAATGAAATAGTACTGGCACTTGTCACGTGTCAATTCCCTGCCAATTGCACTGCGACAAGTTCCTCACCCAACCATAATTCGATCTTGTGAGTTGTTTTACAAGTAGAACATTGTTTTCTGAGAGAGAAGGGGAGCTCACGCGTCCTGGTCCAGTAGACATTCATCACACATGATGAACATGTGAACTTCGCACCTTCCCCTTGGCCATTCTTGGAACTGGTAGGTACCATCGTTGAGAAATTCCGGGGCGCAGTGTTCCCGAATAGTTGCGTACATATCTTCCGGTTCAAATCGCGGCCGTTCCCGACTATCGCTCCAGACTTAAATTGCGCCGCTGTGCGAGCACGTGTCGTCAACGCCCTTGTATTTAATAGTACCACTCCTTCTGCCGCCCACCAGTCTTTCGTTTTTTTTTACTCCCATCCACTATTCTGACCGCCGAATGAGGTCTCTAAGAGGAAGATCCAGCCGTTTGGGTGACGGCCAATCGTCCCCTGCCAGCCCAACTGCGGGCCCAAATGCAGGCCCAAGTGTGGTCCGTGTTTCTTGCCCTATCTCCAGTTTCTTGCTGATTCTCGAGAACAGCCAGTGCCAGAGGCCATTCCACACCATCACAATCCATTCAAGAACCTCTTTGCGCGCGGACGACAGGTACGAGAAATTGTATCCGAACGCCCGCCATCACTCTGAAGTGCGCTTTCCCGACTAGTTCATTCGCGGACTTTCTCCGATCCGTCGAACACGTTCGCATGGACACAAGGATGATACAACGAGGACCACCAAGGTACATTGGACTTACCTCTGATGATAGATGACCCATATGGTTTTCATGTAGGGTTCGGCATTTCTGACTGTTCCTAGTCGCTCGGGAATGGGCACCATGAAGTCAGAGCAGACATACGTTGTCGTACACGGTCAGGTGCGTCGAACGTCATTTCGTATACCATCCTATCCTTTACCGTTGCGCACTATTCCAGGAAAGCACGGGGAGCACTTCCAGGCCTGAGGAGCAAGAGATCGTGGTACACGTCACCCCTCCACCAGAACGGGGTGAGTCAAGCTTCAAATTGATATCGAACATCGCGAACCCTGTGACAGACCCAGGGGGCCACACGGAATCATCTCTGCAATCGATAGAATACTCCGAGGCCACAGATCTCCGGCCGTTCACAGCCTTCAACAACAAAATCGTTGGGGAACTGGAGAATGTGTGTCTCGCTTCGACCATTTAATGCTATTCTGACAGGCGTTGATAGGTCCATCCGCGTGCCAAAGCCGCGTTGAACGGCTTATCATGGGCGTCCCAGGTATGTTTGACCTTATAGAGGATGTTCTT
>JBBPSC010000691.1:0-14893 GCA_038093395.1 Baorangia bicolor
CATAGGCGACGCTGAACACGTGACTGCCCTGCATGAAGTTGGGCCACTCCTGTATCCGAAACAACCGCCACTCTAACGATGAGCAAACCCAGTAAGTATGGATCAATGAGTGAGCCACGCTGTACAGCGTTCATGGCACTTCCTGACACTGGAGTCTTGCATGCATGGACTTGAACAATATTCCATTCTGAAACTTCGGAAGCAACAACCTCCACCCCAAGCGCACACTGTCTTTGTTTTCCGAAGTCGGTAAGTTACAAAATTGCAGCTCTGCATGTTGGTGATTCTACTGCAGTCTCCCTCCTACATATCCTGACATGTATAGTGGATTTGTCCTCGGCTGGCCCCCGATACTCCGTGAACGTGGTACTGTAAACTGAACGCATGGCGTGCCACGGGGCCTGGGGTCGTTCGAAGTACCGAGGTCGTCGCATGTGCGTCAATGCGGTATTACAAAACCGTTCTACAATCGAGCCTTTCAAAGGCCTAACCCAATTCTTTGAAATGGTGCCAGAATCGAAACAAGCCCGGATGACGTGGACACGTCTTACCCTGTCTCGCCCCGTGATGCCTGCTCACGGAGACAGATCATGATGAGCTGCACAGCCACGGATTATCCAGGTCTCTTCCTTCCAATCAAAAGCCTGCTTGCCTTTTTCCGAATGCTACTCGACGATTGACTCCGCTGCCAAAGGGAACTTGAACACTTTCTACGCAAGATGCTATGGTTCGGATCAAGTATTCGTTGAAGGAACTACACAGTTGACTACCAAAAGCTTCGATTGAGCTAAACTGGATGCCTTTCCGTAAGGATTTTATAGAAATTTAGAGACTGTCGGATGTTAGATGATGCCGTCGACAGATATCTATAAGCCGCAAGCACCAGGCTGTCATTTTAGAGCCATAGCGGAAGTGACCGAACAATCAAGATGTTATCCAAGAGACACCTCGACAGATCGAACCATTAATGTTGGAGGTAGTGGGGTGATCGCACTTAGCGTGGCCCACAGACACGAACTATTCCCCTATGCAGACTTGGGGGATCTACAAGGGGCAATTTTGACGTGTGTGTTTAGGCTACCTAGTTAGCCCATTCTTATCTCGGCATGTCACATTTTACAGATGAACTTACAGGCGAACGTTTCTAAAAATTTTGCGGAAAGGCATCCACCGACCATAACAAGCTAACGCATGAGCTGGTTGGTTTGTAAGTGTCTTCGGGTTTGACTCAACGTACTGACAGCTTAGACCGTTAAATATTCTGCTTATTTTCTGGGTGTCTGGCAACGCCCCCTCATTTTTTTTCTGTCCCTCTTTGTTCAATATCCCTGACTGACATGGACGTCAAGAATGAGCTAGAGGCACCTCACAGGCAGTCGACCGATGAAACAATCATCCGTTATGATCACTCGTACTTGGGAACACTTCCGGTCTCCTTTGACTATAAAAACACCATTTCTCCGAAGACGCTGCTGGTAACATCATTCCCAGAGGGTGGTTTGAGGGCCTGGTCCGTTGTAGCTGGTGTGAGTTCATCCTGTACTGTGCTGTAGGACCCAATTAACCCCGGAAAAGGCTGCTTTCGTGTCCTTTGCTACGTAAGTACGTCACCCTACAACCCCCTACTTGGAGGCTGATCCTTCAATCTCAGCCTCGGTTGGGTTAATTCGTTTGGGGTAGGTCCTCTCCATGCGTGTCAACGGCTTTGGGAGTGCTCATAACTGTCGAGGTATTCCAATCGTATTACGAGAAAAATATTCTCGAGAACGAGTCTACTTCAAACATTGCTTGGATTGGATCAATACAGTACGGTTTTGTCCGCTTCCCCGTATGTAGTCTGGAGGTCGCAGATTGTACAACTGATTGAAAAGCATTGAAAGGCCTTCTTCACAGGATGGCTGCTGGACCGAGGTTACTATAACGGCCCGTTTGCCATCAGTAGTGGACTTTATGTCCTATCACTGGTGAGCGACGTTCAATCATCTATTCTCTGTCCAAGACGCTCAGAAATGTGAGCTTGAAGTTTCTCGTTGCCGAATGCAAGACATATTGGCAATTTGTCTTGTTCCAGGGAGTGGCTACTGGGGTAAGCAAACAGCATCTTCATTTTATGGACATGAATAACTTGAATGATTTCATATCCAAGGTTTTCGCCGGAATGCTGTTCGGTACTACTCCTGCAGTGGTCTCGCATTGGTGTGAGTCATATGCCGATCTCAGCTGTCCATGCCAACCTGCCTGCAGTTCATAAGAGGCGGTCCTTCGCCCTCGGTGTTTTTGCGGTTGGATCGAGTATCGGAGGCACTATACTTCCGATAGCACTCCAACAACTTCTGATCAGAATTAGCTTTCAGTGGACAATGCGCATCATGGCTTCTGTTTTGGGGCTTGCCATTCTCATATCTAATTTGGTTTGCCTTGTCTCGCTGCCTCGTGTTGTACTGAGTTGATGTTTTTCAAGCTTTTACGCCCTCGCCTACCACCTTCCAATGTGAAACGTGGTATGATCAAGTTTTCACTGTTTAAAAATCCAGCATTCAGTTTCTGCAGTGAGCTTCATCGACTAATCCCATCGTATTTTCATTCATATGTTACGCCCCAGTTCTTGCATATAATGTTACTTTCTTGGGTCTTTTCGTGCCTCTGTCCTACTTAAATCTCTCGGCACAGGCTGCTAGTAGTGGACGCCCGCCGAACTTCACGTTTTACTTGATCTCTATCGCAAACTGTGCCTCCTTGATCGGCCGTCTTTTGTCAGGATTTCTTGCCGACAAATTTGGAACACTCAATGTGCTCATTCCGTTCACATTTGTTGCGGGAGTCGCGTCCTACGCATGGCCGCATGCCGCAGCACATGTGCGATACATCGTCGTCATTTCCATTATCTACGGCTGCGCAACGGGTGCCTTTGTTTCTCTCCTGCCAAGTGCGCCGATGCGCTTGGGTGGGATGGAGGATGCTGGTAGCAGGTGCGCTGTGTATGCTTGTGCATTTTAGTTACTCTTCCTGATCCGTCTTTCAGGGTTGGCATGGCAATTTCCTGCATTGTATGGGTGTCCGTGTATCTCAATTTGAGTCACTGACATGGTTCCATAGTTGTTCGGCTCGGCGGGTGGCCCGCCACTTGCTGGCTTGGTTCAGGCCAAGTCCGGGGGGTTTGCTGACGTGGGCTTGTATGCGGGTTCCGTCATCATGCTTGGCTGCGTGCTCCTTGCGATCACTCGACGTCTTGCTCTAGGACAATGGCTGGGAAAATTTTGAAGCTCACCTATGCGTTCGAACTTCATTAAACTGTGATGACTTTGGCCTCATGGTTGCTGTATATGCAAGCGCTTACCTATGGCTCTCTGTTGACCACGAAAGCATCTCGACTCATTATGCATTACCCCATACATGGTTATAAGGGTTTTTCATGGTCCCACTCGAATGCATTATGTATGACCTTTCCTCCTGTATCTAGGACTCGCACATCTAAAACATCGGCGAGAACGACAGTGTCGACGGGGGGCTAAGTTTTGCTTCATCAGGTACACAACGTACGCAGTGTGGTAACATGGGCGAAATATGGGTCCTATATGCGGCAAAAAATACTTCTAATCAGCCACGGACAAAGAGTGTTAACCCAACCATATGTGCGATCCGACATTCAATGCTCGGCGGAGACAGGTAACTGTAATATCTCTGAACATAGCTTCGCGACAACCTGCCCGTTCAGCGGGATGCTGTTTCCCTGAAACCCTTCTGGATACTTGACCGGTGGCACTTCGGGATTCGTGAACGTCCTGTCAAATCCAAAGTGTGCGTACGAGTGACGTCGTCAAAGTGAATGGTTGTAGCGATGCAAGACGGTGGTACGCACTTGTCGTTCCAAACACCATAGTGCACCATCCCTAGCGCTCGCGAAGTGTACTCGTAGTCGTGTGCGAACCCGTTAGGGTAAAAGAATTCGATCACCGTCGATTGCGGGGTGGGTTTCATCCACACGAGGGACGTCAGCCCGTTACCATGCACGCCCATCATGATCTGCCCCCCAAAAATGGACCCACCAGCAGGTCAGCCCAGCCAATCAGACATATTTTGGTGATTGCTTGAATGTCGTGCACTCACCGTCGTCCGCGCAGCTAGCCTGAGCTGTTCCGCATGCGAGAGCTTGTCCATGCTCACGACATTCACCTCAACCTCATACTGATCGCGCAGCTTGTACAGCTCCTTCACAAGCTTCTCGTGGTCCTCCTGGATCAGCTTACGTCGGCCCCATTCCTGACGTGAGATGTAGGTGATGACAGGTTTTGATGCTTCATCAAAGTCCTCGTCCAGCCCACTAAATTTCGTCACGGCACCCCGGATAATGCTCCACCAGTGCACACTTCCCGGCAGCGCAAACGCCGAGGACGCGATGCGTCCCGTACGCCCGAAACTTTCACCCTTCATCGCAGCTGCGCGATCGGAGAAAATGACACGATCAAGGATCACTGGCCGCCCCATCTCCGCGCGGTCTTGCCAATCCGCAGAGTATTCAGCAGTGGCGGAGGGCAAGGCACTGCGGAGAACCCATTGGTTCATCGAGGCGTAGTCTCTCCAATGGTCGGCGTCTGAGTGGACGAACCAAATGCGACGCAGGGAGGGGAGCAAAGACGATCCATCAGCAGAGATGGAAGGGTCTAATGAAGAGTACGCCCGCCAGAACCCGAAGAAGAGCTCGGCAGACCAATGGTAGTAATGTGTGATGCTGAGAAAAAAATGCGGCAACTCAGCAGGGTTTCGCGTCGTGGTTATAATAGACGTACAATTGTGGTGAATCGTTCACAATCCACTAAGTCGAGTATCAAATGAAGTGCGTGAGTTGTCAGGAATGACGCACTGTGGTTCCGTCTATAAGATCTGCACTGTTTCCAAATAGTTCTTGAGCTTCGTCAGTCGTGACAACGCGGAGTTCGCGGTCAGTTGGTAAACGGGCTGCGACAGCCTCGGCGCCGTTGTCTATGTTGACGCCGGTCGATGTGATGGTCTTGCGATCTGGAACAGACTCTAGGTCGTCAGTGACGACAAAGACGGTCCCGTTCAGCAAAAACAGGTTGTCAAATATCGTCCAGCCTTGAGTGCAGGGGTCGGTAGTAAATCGGGTTGGGAAACGAGCCGCGTACCAGGGACATGGGAAACTATGGTCGTTGATGGCGGCGCTTGCTTGGAGGTCCACGTTACACGCGTGCGCCAGCGCTCTGATTCCGTGGACGGGGCTTGGACGCCTGGCGAAATAGACTCAATATTGTAGTCGTGTTTCTGGACACCCTTTTCCGGAACTAAGCGTGAAGTGTGTGACTCCCGAACACCAATGCCTGCTCTAGACAGTGAGAGCAATGCGAGGAGTAGGAGAGCAAGGAGAAAGCATTCGCGTTTCGTTGGCGCTGAGGCTGTGGGCTTGAGCATCTAGTTGGACAGAGCCAAGTGAGTGGTTGAGAAGACGACTGGCAAGCTGATCTGAAGAATATTGTAATGAACGGCAATGTACTTATTTACCGCTGGGTGTCGCCGTCAACAAAGCGGTGTAGTTGTTCAGTTAACCAAAAAAAAAGGGGGGGTTCAATAGCTTATTATGGATGGTAACCCTCAGTTCAGCCCAAATATGGTGATAGGCTATACCACTGAGTTCTCCAACTTCACGCACAGTGCGATGGGCCTCGCAGGTCGCAAAGAAAAACAACGCATCCCCGCAGACCCCCGGAATCTGAGCTGGGCTGATGGTGAGGCCTCCCCTACCATCACCACGATCTCGCTCACGTTCCCCCACTCGCTCTATAGATGCCTCTCGTTTTGGCCACACTTATCTCTCAAAGTTCGGATGGGATGCATCCCAGGGCCTCGGGTCTTCAGGCGACGGGATGAAGACATACCTCAAGGTCCACCAAAAGCTCGATATGATGGGCATCGGCGCAGAGCACCAACGAGATCCCAACGGTATTGCGTGGAAGCAAAATAAGGAGTTTGAGGCGTTGTTGAAAAGGCTGAATGAAAGTGCCGAGCAGGGAAAGGCAGCCGACGGCGAGGACGCGGAAGGGGTGGGCGGGGGAGAGCGGGAGACGGCGATGGGCAAGGCGTTCGTACGCGCACAGGAGAGGAAAGATGAGGGGACATTGGGAGACGAGTCGTCTGTGACGACAAAAAAACGGAAACACAAGGACAGAGATGATCCAGATACCAGCGAGAATACCACAAAGAAACAGAAGAAGGAGAAACGTCAAAAGTCCAGTTCTGATGACTCTTCTTCTCCAGCCATCGATTCCAATTCTCCATCGGCGCTCTCTCTACCGGGATCCCATTCTGAACCAATACCAAAATCCCGTCCGATGGCGTAAGTCATGCACACACACAGATTTTCCATTCTGATCCTCCTTTTTTCTTTCGGCCATGACAGTCATCGTGCGCGCATCCGAGCTGCAAAACGTATCGAGGGTAAATCTGCATCAGCCATCTCAGAGATTCTTGGAATTGCACCCTCTTCGTTTATGTCAACACCGACGTCGACCCCCGCACCCACACCACCGTCCTCGTCCACCCCCGTCCCCCAACCTTCAGTCTCCCTTGGCAATCTGACAACATCAACCAAGAGCGTCGCAGATTACTTCAAGGAGAAACTTCTCGCTCGTTCATCCTCATCCTTCTTCTCCGCATCGTCATCATCATCAACGCCCTCGGGATCTGCTACACCCGGTCTTGGCGCCACCAGGCCGGGACCCGGGCTGTCAGATGTTTCCCCACCCGACGACGAGGGTGAGCCACCGCGAAGAGGCATAGGCAGCCAAGCTCCCGCCATCAATGTCGATGGTCGAGACATGCTGACGGAGAAACAACGCCAGAAGGCGGAGCGCAAGGCTGAGACACGGAAACGGAAACGGCAGGACGCCGAGGCTACGCCCGAGTGTGTGTCTACCGATGCAAAGCAACAGACGGAAGGGGATGACGCGGAAATTGCCCAGACGACGTCCAAGAAGGAGAAAAAACGTCGGGAGCGAAAACAGCAGGCGCCCGTTGATCAGCCCAATGATAACGACGACGACATCACCGAGAAAAGTCACGAGCACGACACCCCTGGCGGTTCCTTGCCAGAACCTAGCAAGAAACATAAAAAGGAACAAAAAAAAAAACGTTCGTGAGCACTCGATGGCGTTGATCTAGTTACCCGACATGACAATGGCAGAATTGGAGCAACCCTGCTATCCCATGTACATACCTCGCACGTTTTTTATCAACAGTAAATCCTTTGGTGCGATATATGCAAGGTGGCCCCTGGCAACAGTACGAGTAGGCCCAACACACAGGTCCAAGTTACCTCCCAGCTGGACCCTTCCGGCTTCTCACAAGTACAGATCATCAGCCGGAACCCATACCGAGTCTTAACAACTCTTATTTCAGTAGTCCCAAGTCCCCCACTGCTTCTTTGATAGACCATTCTGTGTCAATGCGCACATATTTGAAGGACCAGGTATCACAAATTCGACCCCATACTCTCTTTCCTCTCTTCCCCCTCCTTCCACGGTGTACCTACTCTCCAAGTCCTAGTCCACATCGTATTTTGATTCAAACTCGACCATGTACCCAAAGATGGATTCGTCACTTGACGATCACGAGTCGATTGACGGTTACTCAGCATATCATCATTCGCATCCCACCCTCACGGAGCGACCCGAAACGCTATCCGCATCATCCGTCGAGTGTCCAGACTCCGGACTCAACTTTGTACGGGACCATAGTGTCATACGTTTCCTGGGCAGTACACTTCTCGTACTCCTCTCGGGGTCCACTGTTCTCTCACCCCGTGTCGACGCGTTCGATTCCCTCACCCGATCGGAACTACTGTAGATACTACCTCTTTATGCGGCCCCTTCTCTCTTCCCACCAGAGTTTTCGGATTTCACCGGTAGGGAAATCTGACTGACTCACATCCCCATGTAGGATAACTCGGTGACTTGTCCGATGGCAAGAAAGCACGATCTTGAGGCGTCACCAAGCCCCACCAGGAACGATACTCTGCACCACGAGCCTGAGAGACAGTGCTGGAGATTACATCTTTCAAGAACACCATCATGATTGAAAGTCTACGCAAAGAAGCAGAAAAGGTGCGTATGAACCTCACTGTCCCGTCCATGCATCGGTCTGGATGGTGGAGTCGTCTGACTCGACAATGCGCCTTGAGACACGTTCGCATCGCACAAACCCGATAGACCGAGTTAGACCCGCAGAGCGGTCCTTCGCTAGACCTGAATCGAAAGGCAAGCAGGAGCGCCATAAGATTCAGACACCTACATAATGCAACCGATCATGTTTTCGTGGGACCTCCGAAAACTGGAGTCGGCGTGTCGGTGCTGGAGAAATTGGAGTTATATCAACATGTGTTCCGCTCTCCCGAGCCTTCGTACTCTCGACACTACCAACAGTACCAAGAGGCTGAAGATCTTAGTCCACCTCGGGAAGCTCTGAAAACTATGCTATACAGCGCTTTAACGTGCCAATCATCGATCAGCCTAGGCTGATCGCGACCATTACAAGAGACTACAGTAAGAATCATCCGAGACAATATCCAATTCATGAGATACACTGTCCACCTACATACCTCTCACTCCTCCGGTTCCTCTAGATCTGTCTCCATCTCAAACACTTTCACACCATTGCGCATTGCCCCTGCCGGGCTTTCACAGTGCACCCGTAGCGCATTCACGACCTCCGGAAACACGTCCTTGTCGACGTCCTTGCCCCACAATATATCCAGATGCTCATACCCATCCAATTTCCTCACTCGCGTCCCACTCGCCGGCAACGCACCAACCATCGCGTCGATGTCTACGAGACTATCCCTATTGCCATACAGCAACAAAATCGGAGTCTCGATGTTCCGCGTAGGGAAGCGCGCGGGGCGGTAAGCTTTCCCAGAGTTTGCAGAAGCGCCAAAAACTGTGACGTCGTCATCAAACATCTGAAAGGCAGACTCGCGCATGATCTGGAACCAGTGCACGACTGACTTGACGGAGGCGTACGAGTACAAATGAGCGTATGCAGCCGTTTTTTGGGTGGTGGTGATGTTGCGACTATCCCAGGAGAAGAGAAAACTAAGGGAAGTATCGATGATGGAGGTAAAGATAGGTGGGTAGAAGATCGCTTGCCAGGTGGCAGCCGAGGAAAGGATCGCCTTTCGCCCAAAGAAAAGGTATACCGATGTCGGACTGCGTAATCGGTAACAAAAAGGGCAATGATCAGCGAGAGTGGTGCGACGAGACAGACGTGAGAGATGACTCACGACGCCTTCATAAGCGCGTCTACAACGGGGGCAGACAATCCGGCAGGGCTCATCGCTGGCGCAAGTGCGACCAGTACATTCACCTTTTCGTTCAGCTGCGGGTTGACGCTCAGCGCGGCAAATGCCTGTGCGGTGCCTTGGCTGAACCCAACGTAACCAAGGCTGCCCACACCGGTACGAGCAAGGATGTATTCAATCGAGTCGGGAATGTCATGCCAAGCAAACTCGTCTAGGCTGTAGTTCCAGAACTTGGAGGAGCTTGGTTTGTGGTGGATAGATTTTTTTGAGTACTTGTTGCCGCGGTTGTTCCCGAGCCAAACGTCAAAGCCTACAGATCGCATGGAAAGAGCATGCGGGATCAGCACCAAATCATATCGCGCGCGTCCACACACATTCACACATACCTTGTTCTGCAAGCACGAAAGGCAAACATCGGGCCTCGTCCGTCAGACACACCCACACCTCACTGTTCATGAGCAACCCATGGTGGAGATATACCACTGGCTTCCTCGTGTCTGCCTCTGAGTGACGCGCAGTGCCCTCACCCTTGCGCTTAGGAATGCGGTGCAACGTCAAGAGATAACCATCCTTGGTTAGGACGACATGCTCCTCATGCGCATACCCATACAGTGCAGACAGCTCCCCAAAGTCTTTGGCAGCGCGGATAGCGGAGGCGAAGGCCTCCTCTGTCGTAGGTGTGCCACGTGCACGCACGAAGCGGTCGAAGAGCACTTGAGAGCGGTTGTAGAACCATGCAACGACGGGCTTCGGGAGGAGGAGCACCGTGAAGCGGAGGAGCGTCTCAGCGCTGAGGAGGGAGAGGCCAACGAGGAGAGCGAGGTATTCCTTGAGCGAAAGTCGTCCAATGAGTGGGAAGTGGGCCATGAGTCCACCGAGCCCGACGGTCCCTTCGTAGTGTCGGAATAATTTAGCTTGTCTGACCAGGAGTGAATAGTTAAAATCGGTGGCAAATTGGCAATTAAACCTCAATGAGTTATTATGTAATGAGCAATATTGAACCTTTTCGCTTACGTAAAGCGTCTTCCAGAGGGCTACACTGTTGACCCAACTTCCTTTGACCCAACCCCAGAACATCGGACTCGGGGTCAGTATGAGCGAGAACGTAAGCCTTGCTACTGCCTTGTAGTCCATGCTAGCCAGACTAAGCTCTGCAAGGTATGTCATAGGATCCTTCACGTCAGGAGTAGTCTAGTCTATACTAGTAATAGTTTAAGTCTCAGATAAAGTGGATCGAAGCGGACTTGTCGTTGCAGCAAGTTTAGTGCGACAGTCTCTTAGGGTTACCTTCACCTTTCCTGGAGTGGTTCTGCCATGGCTTACTTGATCGATCTGTGTATGCATAAAATTCCACTAGATCTCAAGCACGAACAAAGTCGTAAAACTTCCTATTATAATGATTAGATGGATGACATGCACACGAGACACATCAAATTAGATCATTAGCAATGAATGACCTTTAGTTAGACATCGAGTTAGTGTAGACAGTGCTAGCAAACCCCACTCGTCCGTTGGCGGTATCATACACGCTGTAGAAACGCTCGCTACAAAGTGGCAAACATCAGATTCCACGATCGCTATCGACGAAAAACAAAACAATCGTGGACGTACAGGAAGCTGAACCCATTGATAAAGTCGAGGCCGGACCCAGATGAGCTTCCGATGTCGCCGACGATGAGGTAGATCGAACTAGAGCTACCTCCGATGGCAACGTTGAGTGAACGAGGCCAGATCTGCCCATTAGGCGTTAGGTCGTACGACTTGTTCCCAATGTTGAACGTCAACTTCTGCAAGTTGGCATATTGGGCAGAGGTGATACTGAGCAGGCCTGTGGCAGAGTCCAAGGTGCCGCCAGTCTTCGACTGGTATGTTTGAAACGCGTCTGTAGATCCCGACATAAGACGTCAGCGCCCTGTTGCACGGTATTCAGTCTCAACACATCACTTACCACTCGCGATGAGGATGAGGGTAGTGCCAGTGTCGACGATACCAGCGGTTGAAGACAGGAGGGTGGCGCTACCGTATGTGATCGACTGGTCAATACCCCAGTAGTTGGACGCAGGTAATGTCGTTGTGAGAGGAACGTAGTTCACGGAGTCAGTGATGACGTAGCTATTATAGCCGCCAAACGTGAGCTCTCCGTTGTTGTCCAACTCGGCGCTCGGGACGTAGTAGATCCCAAGCACCTCCTGCGAGATGGTGCCTTGAGAGAGAAGGTTGTCCGATACCGTAGGGACTGTGCTCGTGTTCTTGACCGTACCAGAAGTCAGGTCGACAGGACCTACACCAAGGATACCATCAACGCCGGAGAAACCGGTGGATGAGCTAGCCACGCCGATGGATTGTTGGCTAATCACCAAACCAGGAGCGAGTGTGACGGTATCAATCCATTCCTCTCCAGAGAAGCTTCCAGAGCCGTAAGACACTGACTATGATCACCTTTAACTTCGACACAAACAGCGTAGGGACATCAAAAACATACGACAGTATTCCCGGTGTCTTTACTGGTGCTAGTCTGGGTGTATGTCTTATTCGCTCCCACGAATGTGTTAGAGCTTCCAGTGTCAATCAAAAGCGTATCTGGGATCGGTCAGTTCCCGCATCTACAAGGGCAACAGATCCACATACAGTATGTCGCAGGATTGCCAACTCCGACCTTGGCGGTGTAGGTGACTCCAGTGTTTGTGACGCTGAAAGATGCGCTGCGCTTGCCGAGCTTGCCAGTCTGTTTCATGGCCTGGGCACGAGCGCGGTCCTTCTCAATGATGTTAAGGGTACCGCGCTCATTGATCTTCGTCGCAAAGCTAAGGGTGGCCTTGCCGCTATGACGACTGAGAGGACTCGCGTCTACGGCGGACAACGTGATGAGTATCAGAGACAAGAGTGTTTTAGAAGGGAACATAGCAATTCTGCCGAGGGCTTGAAAAATTGGAAATCAATCTCAAGTTTTTGAAGTGACTTTTGAGCTCGGCTTTTCATATATCGCTCGGAATGGAGAGCGTGTGATGGTTTTATTTCGCTTGGACTCCACTGCTGTCGGGAAACGGCCATCACCCTGGGATACTAGAGATATCGATGACGCAGCTCACCTCCATCGAGACTGCAGGTTCCCATACGAACATCGCGAGGCGCGGCTGCACGTGTCCGTAGGGTTGTGCAAGACTAATTCTCCAGAAGTGACGGCATGACTTATACATCGTATTCGATCAGAATCGATATTCGGTCATGAGGCCTCCCTGAGTGCGTTCTTCTACGATTGATTTGGTATAGCGTGGTTCCAGGAATAAACCATTTAAATCAAAACCCTTGTTCCCTGCAAATTAGGCCAAATCTAGCTGTGGAGCTACAAGAAGCATTAGGTCACCTGGACCATGTGTTGATGAGCGTCAGTACGGTTGATACGGTGGCGATACGGTATACCTGATGCGGCAGAATAAGAATAACTAACCTCTCCGACGGATCCCGATGCATTACATTCCACTCAAACCCGACTCGTAGTGCGTGTAGCCTCGATGAGTTTGATTCATGAGCCGAATTACCAAAGGTAGTTACTTGAGTAGAAGAAATCAGTCACACTGGTAAGCCTTTGCCTGACAGTGGCACGAGGTACGTAGCACTTACTCCAGTATTCAATGCTAAGATCTAAGATTCATACTAGTAGTACGCTGGCTGTGGCCACTCAGGCTTGTCGCGCTACTCCGCTGACCCTGTGCAGTCAGTTAAACAGTTTATGTACTACTCTGGCCTTGGCGCCGAGACCTAGAGTGAGTTCAACCGGAATGATTTGATTTGAGTCATTCGACATACACCGTGAGTTTCCCCACGGCGTGACGCTAAATCGTAGAGATGAAGGGTACAGATATGAGATACAGATGGCCCTTTGACTACGCCGAACACGTATTACGTAAGTACATATGCCAAGCGAACCGTTGGTAGCCTACTAGTACAGGTGCTCCACTACCTTTGATCCGTCCTCGGATATTCCTGGCGATGAAGACAAAGTTGGGATATGATGATAGCAACGACATCTTCTTCTCCCACGTACCATATCCATAGGCACAACTCCTAGATTGTTTCCGTGCTTGATTTGAACCGACTTTCATTCCTGCCTCCGTGTTCAAACCGAGACGTTTCTACTTATTCCATCTTCCCTCCCCCCCTTCCTTGTAGGCCGGTTTTCGAAAAGGGGTCCATGTGCAGATAAATTCCCCCCAAGGGCATCTCCAGCACCTTTGCTTTCGTCTTGTGGCAAAACCTGGCTCCAACCACTGGCATCATATGTCGCTTATCTGAGAAAACCATTGACCATATTGAATAGAGAGTGGGATGTGACGTCGACGCGAACGACACCATGCTCATCCGCGCCAACTCGAGGTCTTCCACTAGCAAGTTGTACTTTGATATTTGCCTGCATGGGGTTGTCCTAGACAATTCACTCATCGGGTGTTCACTGCTCGTCAGAGAGTGAACTTCCAGTTATCTCAAGGACAGACGTGGTTGTCGAGTCGAGGTGTCCGAGCCATGAAACCCGCGAGCATTACAATGAACTATATACCAAAGCGTAATGATATAACAATACCACGAACCTCTCCAAAAGACAAGAAATCAACACACACAACCCCTGGGTTACACCATAGATCCCCCCCATTCACACCACGTCTACGCACCATACCTCTATCTTCCCTTCCGACCGTCCTTTGGCACTCTCCCGCGCCGTCTCGATCGCGAGCTCGAAATCGCTCTCGTCCCGAAGGGAAATCTTCGTCCCTTCCTCGTCCATAAACTTCATCCCTAACCCCATCAGAGACGTTCCGAACTTGGCCGTCACGCGCTCGACGAATTCACTAAACGGCGTCGTAGGTGGAATCGCCATCCCGCGCACGTCACCCTGGTAGTGCAACTACAAAAGGTCTGTTCGCGTCCACGTTTTTTTGAACCAAGCACACACAAGGACGTACCTTGACCCGGATGTTTGCCATCTCGAACTCGTCGTATTCGCCCGTCACGAACCCGTCGTCGCCCTCATCGTCGTCGTACACCGTCACTCTGCGCGTCGTCGGGCGGCGTGTCAGCTTACGGCGGAGTGTTCCTCCACCTGCATTACTGATACCTCCCTTGCCCATGTTTGGTTCCATGTTCATTCCCATGCCCATACCCATGTTCTGGTTCACCCCCATGCCCTGGTTCACCCCCATGTTCGGGTTCATGCCCATGCCCATATTCGAGTTCATCATGCCCGCGTTCGCAGCCCTCGAGGGTGCACGACTTAGCATAGCACTCGAGTTCGTATTGCTTGACGTCCTGACCGGGCTCGGGGCAGATTGCATCCATGCGGGGAGTTGCTGCCGTTCCTGTGGCTGTGGCTGTGGTTGTTGATAGATCAAGGATGTTGCGGGTGACTGCCTCTGCGATGGAGATGCGCTTGGCTGCGCCTGGGTAGTCGGAGGGCGAGGAACCCCTGGTCGTGAGCCGAGATCGTTCGTATACACGTCTATATACGCGTCGTAGAATTGTGTAAAGTGTCCTTCTAAACAGGAATTCACACGAATAACGTCAGCTCAGCCGCATGCTCATGAGAAGACCTCA
>JBBPSC010000692.1:0-14856 GCA_038093395.1 Baorangia bicolor
CTAGACCCTTATCTCTTATCTATGACATCATAGTACAGACAGTCTAGGCTATGACGCACACTGACATCATTTCCTCTAATCCTCAACACAAGTTATACTTAGCCTATGCTAAAGTACCTACTCTAAACGTAGTCAGTAGGTATATAATCTGAACAAGCACCACTGAGAACTTTAGTCAAGTTCTTGTTGGTTTTCCCCAATCACTTGTCTCTATCCAAGTCCTCTGGTATGATTCAACCCAAGTCATTATTTGATTTGAGGTCATCAACATTAGAACTTGACTACATCACTTGCCTTGATTCACACCTCGTCCTTGGACACTTCATCATCATTACACACAGCCCCCAGCATTAAGGGGATACAGCCGGACTCCAGGCTTAAGGAGACCTCCTTCCACACCTACCTCTTCTCCCACTCCTTTGAGCACCTTTCTTTTATGTAGTCCCTGCCACTAGAGGCAGCAAAGTCAAGTAGCCCATAAGGCGCTTGAAGTGGTACCCTTGAGCAGGTCTAATGTGTTTAAACACTGCCACACACCCCTTTGCTTCTTTTGGCTGTATGCCATGTCCACGTGAGGCACATTATTTTTACGAAGTTACCTAGTACCAATGCATGTGCAAGAGCAGACTTGTGCCCACACGCTTAGGTAATACCTACGTTTTTTGAAGGATTCGTCGGAGATTGAGATCTGAGAATCAGTACCTGGAGTGATAACAATCCTCAGTACTTTTACTTTCCTGGATATTCCCCAAGTGAAAAAAGGAGGAGTCCCCTGAGCTCCCACCTAGGTTCTCTTCAGATCCAAATGACGACCCAATTGTCCCACTCCCAGACATTGGATGAAACAAAGTGGAACAATAAAAGCAGCCAAATTGGCTTTTTTCTTTTTTTTTCGCTTGTATTCATGATTATGGACTTATCCCTTATTTTTCCTAGTCGCTTTACTCTTTTTACTCGCATACCCGTAAGCGTGCGTCTATCTTATCTCTTCATCACCTGTCTTCTGCGCTTACAATCACACATCTTATCTTCCCTTTATTTACTTCACATCTTCACTCCCCACATAGGTGGCCATATGTATCTTTACCCTTTGCCCTATGTTCTCAGTCCTATGTCATTACATTCTCCATCACACGTTTTCTCCTTATTTACAGTAGCTAGACTACTCTAGACCACGACGTCATCGCGACGTCATACCTCATGTAGTACACATATAGTCTGTCATTTCCACTATATAAACCCAATGCTAGCAGTGAAATTGCCAGTCGATTCTTCTCTAGCTTAGGACTTCTGTCTCACATGCTTGAGCACGTTCAATGGAACACTTAGTCCTTCAGCGAGTCTTCAAACCTTGCTAACGGCTAGTTCATTACGACTCCAAGTCATTCCATACAGTTGTGAGTATCCTCTCCACATTTACACGTTCCACATCTACCACGCTCCTCTATGTTCCTCTTCACATTTAGGTTTAGGTTTGCCATTCCACGCCTGTTGGCAACTCTATATGGTTTCCACAGCCATTACATTGGATATGCTTACCCTCGGTTCCTCGATTATGTTCAAGGTAACTTATGTTTTCTGACCACATTCCTAGAGGAACTTGTGGTCACAAGAGAAGAAGCAGAGGAAGCAAGAATCCCTGCTTTAGAATTCCATCTAGCTCAACAATGATACCAACAAGGTGGTGACTTAATCAGTCCCGCACAACAAGGACATCCTGTACTTTGACCTATTCACATGCTGGTCCCCATCCTCCCTCATCCAGTCAGAAGATGATGAGCCCCTCACCGCCTTCCCACTCTCTCCACCAGCACCATCTCCACCCAACATGTCTGATGATCTCACACAAGTCGTCAACAAGCTACGCAGACAGCTCACCAACATGCAGAGGGATCTCAGGGCAGCAAGAGACACCACTAATGTGGCAAATCTCACAGCAGCTGGACCACGAGCTGAGGTTAAAATTACTAAGAAAGTAGAAGTTGTACCTGATCCTGGACTATTTGATGGCTCATATGACAAATTTGATGAATGGTGGATGAAACTTTCAGTCTACCTTACTATCAATGAAGAAACATTTTCTTCATTCAAGGACAAATGTGTTGCCTGCTGGACACGCATTGGCTCGAAAGAGCATAAAGACAAGAACAGAGTGGGTACATGGGCCCGAAATCAACTTTTAAAATATATGCCAAAACACGTGGCCTTATGGCCAACAGAAGAAGAATTGACGGAAATGATGGCCGCTCATTTCCATCCAGGCAATCTCGCAGATACAGCGGCTGACAAACTTTTCAAGCTCCAACAATCCAATGACCAATGGATTGAAGACTTCCTCACCAAATGGCTCTCATTGTATGAAACTAGCAACTGCGGAGATGCTATGGGATGTTTTTTGTTGGAGAAGAACATCAAGGAAAAAATTATGCATAGGGTCTTCATAAATGAAGAAAGACAAGACACCGTGGATGCATACATCAAGGTCATCCAACAAATTAGGAATGCTAAAGAAGCCTTCGATTACCAAATCAAGAACAACCAGGGGTGTGCCTGGGGTAACAATGTGCAAAAGGAGAACTCTAGTGGAGCCCGTACATATGGCGGCCACGGAGAACCAATGGAAATCAATGCCGTAAGTAAACGTGGCAAATGTTTCAACTGCAATGGGCCTCACTTGGCAAAAGATTGTGACAAGCCCAAAAAGGAATGCAAGGAATGTAAGTTCCTTGGGGGCGGGCATAGCTGAAGGTGCACAAGGTATTGCAGTGTCTGCGCTGCTAGCAGCGGAGATAGCGAGAGTGAAGAAGAGAGCAGAAGCTCTAAGAAGGGAAAAGGAAAGGGAAGGACAGGAGAGTCCAACCCTGACCCTGAGAAGGCCATAAAAGGAATGAGCTTCGAGGAAATGAAAGTGTTCTTCTATGACATGCAAACGTCAGAGATGAAACAGTCAGGAAAAGGGTGGTTCGCCTGAGTTCTTGGGAAACTCCTGCAGACGTTGCTTCTTCGTCGCCAAGCCCCCATGCTGCTGCTTCAGGGTGGGATTTTTCAAATTCATTTAGTATACTTGATGTGGAATACAGACAAGAGAAAGACGCATTCTTCCAATCTTCATCTACGGACAATTACAAATCATGTATAACCAAGACCGGGAGTCAGATTGAGTCTGACCTTGCTGCACAGGATTGCAGGCTTAATTCGGTCAAGAAAAACAAAGAAAAAAATATTACATCTTATTTATCCGATGAAACTCCTGAACGGATTCTGATCAGATCTGTTAAATCAAAGAAAGAGATCAACTTGGAAGTTGGGTTGCAGCCTCAACAACCAAACACAAGATGACCACGATGCATGCCCTTTTGGATAGTGGTGTGAATGGTATCTTCCTCGACACCACCTGGGCCAATACAAATGGCATCAGGACTATGAAACTCAACCGACCGATCCCGGTATACAATGTGAATAGAACCAAGAACTCAGCTGGAGACATCACCCACACAGCAGAGTTAATCATAGACTACCAAGGTCACTGTGAAAAGTTAGTAGTGGAAGTTACCGACCTAGGTAGAAATCCTTTGATCCTCAGATACACGTGGCTCGCTAAGCACAATCCCAAGATCAACTGGCAAACTGGATCTGTCAAACTCACATGCTGTCTGAGAACATGTTACCTTCTCTTGGATAGATCCGTTTTCTTGAGAACCTTAGAAGAGAAGGAACTCAAAAACATGCCTTACGTGTACCATACACTAAAATGAATTAGCTGAATCCAGGCAACGGACAAACCAGAAAAGAATCCTGTGGAATTGGTTCCAAAGGAATTTCATGAATGGCTGGATATGTTTGGGAAGAAAGAATCTAAACGCATGCCTGAGCGTAAATCATGGGATCATGCCATAGACCTCAAGGCAGATTTCAAACCCCACAAAGGCAAGCTCTACCCAATGTCAGTTACCGAACAAGAAGAAGTATCAGCATTTGTAGATGACCAATTACGGAAGGGTTACATCAGACCTTCCAAATCTCCCCAAACGTCTCCAGTTTTCTTTATTCCCAAAAAGGATGGCAAGAAGCAAATGGTACAGGATTATCATTATCTAAATGAAAACACCATAAAAAATAATTATCCACTTCCCCTCATCGCACAGCTCATTGATAGACTCAAAGGAGCTAAGCTGTTTACGAAAATGGACTTATGATGGGGTTACAATAATGTATGCATTAAAGAAGGTGATGAGTGGAAAGCCGCTTTTGTCTGCCACCGAGGTGCTTATGAACCTCTTGTTATGTATTTTGGACAATGCAACTCACCAGCTACATTCCAAGCAATAATAAATGACATCTTTGCCGACATGCCGGAAGTAGTCACAATATACATAGATGACATACTTATATTTATGAAAATGGACAACATGGAAGAACACAACAAAATAAATCATAAAAGAAGTTTTACGAAGATTAAAAAATCATGACCTATTTATCAAACTGGAGAAATGCTTCTTCTGTGTACCCAAAGTAGAATTCCTCGGGATGATTGTTACCCCTGAGGGAATCGAAATGGAACAGGACAAGGTACAGGCTATAAAGGAATGGCTGGTGCCTAGGAACATAGGGGGTGTTCGGAGCTTCATGGGCTTAGTAAACTTCTATAGGAGGTTCATAAAGAACTTTAGTCAGGTGGCTAGACCCCTTAACGATTTGGTGAAGAAGGACTATCCTTGGCGGTGGTCAGAACACAAACAGGAGGTGTTTGACACACTCAAAGAATGCTTTACCATGGTGCCCATATTAGCTTACCCTGACAACAATTGTCAATTCAGGGTCAAATGCGATGCATCAGACTTTGCCACCGGTGCCGTATTATCTATAGAAAAGAAAGGGATCTGGCATCCAGTCGCCTTTAGCTTCCACAGCATGTCACCGGAGCAAAGGAATTATCCTATTGCCAACAAGGAGATGCTAGCCATCATAGAAGTGCTGGAATAGTGGCATCACTATCTTGAAGGCACAAAGTTCCCATTCGAGATCTGGACAAATTACACCAATCTCCAGTATTTCATGAAGTTGCAGGACCTGAATCGATGTCAGGCTCGCTGGGCTCAATATCTCACACAATTCAATTATGAATTGGTCAAGAAGCTGGGTGCTTCCATGGGAAAAGCCAACACTTTACCTCGAAGAGAGGACCATTCTGTGGGAATTGAACATGATAATAAAGGAGTCATGATGATTCCTGCAGAACATGTGAGAACTACAGAGAGAAGGGTGCTAGTCCATGGACTTGAAAAATCTCTTCTCGAACGCATCAGGAACACACAGTCTAAATTAATGGACATGACTCACCAAGGCTTTGAGAACGACGAAAACGGACTCTTAAAGTTTAATGGCAAGATTTACATACTGGCAGATGACACACTCCACCAGGACATTATTATGTTATATCATGACTCCACCTTGGCAGGTCATGGGGGGTCTAACAAGACGTACAAGCTGGTCTCATGATATTATTTCTGGAAGACCATGCGTTCGCAGATCAAAGACTATACATCACGATGCAAACGATGTGCTCGGATGAAGCCAACGAACGTGCCTCCGGCAGGCAAACTCCAACTGAATCCTGTTCTGGAAGGTCCCTGGTAGGACATTTCTGTGGACTTCATCACAGACTTACCCAAAAGTGAAGGGTTTGACTCGATCCTCGTGGTCGTCGACCACTTCTCTAAGGAAGTTGTATTTATTCCCATGCATAAGATGATTACATCTCTTGGAACTGCAAAGCTTTACCAAGATAACGTGTGGAAAGTCCATGGACTCCCATGGTCTATCATTTCAGATAGAGGACCGCAATGCTTGGCACAGGTCATGAAGGATCTGGGAAAGATGCTGAAGATAGATCTACACATGTCAACCGCATTCCACCCCCAAACAGATGGCCAGATGGAACAGGTTAACTGAAATCTCCAGCAATATCTCAGGTTGTTTACAGCTGAGAAGCAAGGAGAATGGATGGACTGGCTTGCGCTGGCACAATTTAACTATAACACGAGGGCTCATTCCGCAACAGGCAAGTCTCCCTTTTCAATTACGCACTCTTATGCCCCACACATGGGAATAGAACCACTCCCCTCTAAGGCCCCGGCAGCCACTGAATTTGCCAAACAAATGAAAAACACGCTGGACAAAACAAAAATGGTGCTCAAAAATGCTCGTAAGCGCATGACAGCACAATTCGAGAAAAAACGCTTGGATACACCTATCTATAAAGAAGGTGACCAAGTTTGGCTATCAATGGAGCATCTGAACTTGTGAGAAACTTGCCAATCTCATAAATTAACAGAACACTGGCTCAGTCCATATAAAGTAAAGAAGATGATTGGAATGAATGTGGTTGAGCTCACGCTCCCACACTCGATGAAGATCCACTCCGTGGTGAACATCTCATGGATTAAACCATACACGTCTGCTGGGCCAACAAGCAGATAAACCAGGTCCCATGCTAGTCATGGACGAAAACATAGAGGAATATGAAGTTGACTTTATAGTGGACTCTAGACTGAAGGAGTAACATCTCGAGTTTCTCATACACTGGAAAGGATACAGTAAAGAGGATAGGACGTGGGAACCCAAATCAAATCTCACACGGTCCAAAGGGGCCATAACAGACTTTTATGCAAAGAATGCCAACACCCCATGAAAGCTGCGGATGGCTCAAGCCAACTTTGACTCTTTATTTAAACCTTATACAAACTTGATGGAGGCCAGAGCGGTTTGTTGGAATCGCCTGGAAGTCAATTCCTAAATGGGGGGTAGTGTTGCAAACATGTCACATGATGTATCATGTGACACTATTGTTACGGACACCACTAAAGACTCTAACTATTTACACTACTACTTTGGACTTCGTCATTTCAAACATTTTGATAGTCACATGGCCTAAGCATGTGATTACAAAACATTCAACTATCACGTGATCCAAAGCACGTGATCGTGGGAAAGGTCAGGTGACAGAGTCTAGACTCTGCCCTTATCTGGAACATGCTACATTTACACATGTCAATATCTATACCTTGTCACACAACTTTTGCTTTGTTCCTCACACACCTTTATCTTCAGTTACCATATATGTACTTCTTATCAGTAGCACTGCTTGCTCTGTGCACACTTGTACAAACAATATATAAAGCAGGTGTAAACAGCTGAAGTCCTCAATCATTTCCACTTGTCTTTGCTGCCCATTTGTGCATCACTACCTCTACCAAGGAGTCTAGCATTGAGGGAGAAGATTAAGGTTTTCGGCTCCTTGACTACACTGTCCCACCAGTGCTAGTAAGCGCTGCAAGGAAGTGCTGTCCTTGTGCACAATTGTCGGCCCTATGCCTTAATTGGTACGGGTTTGCAACAACTATCTTATCTTATCATTTTCTCTTTTTCCAAGTCACGTGACTTCTACCATTTTCAATCACGTGACTGTGAGAAGGTCTAGACCCAATCATGTGGACTCTTTATGACTCATAGGGCTAGACCCTTATCTTTTATCTATGACATCATAGTACAGACAGTCTAGGCTATGACGCACGCTGATGTCATTTCCTCTAATCCTCAACATAAGTTATACTTAGCCTACCCTAAAGTACCTACTCTAAACGTAGTCAGTAGGTATATAATCTGAATGAGCACCACTGAGAACTTTAGTCAAGTTCTTGTTGGTTTTCCCCAATCACTTGTGTCTATCCAAGCTCTCTGGTGTGATTCGGCCCAAGTCATTATTTGATTTGAGGTCATCAACAGAACCAATGAGGAACACATCAACAAGGTCACCATATCTACCCAACTCAACATTGCTGAAAAACCTAAGGAAGTATCCATTCCAAACTTCTGCAAAGACTATGCCAATGTGTTTTTAGAAGCCATGCACTCCCAACTTCCTCCACACTGATCCTTCGACCACACCATCAAACTCAGAGACACCTTCACCCCCAAGGTGGCCAAGGTGTACCCCCTTAACCCAGCTGAAAAGGAAGCTTGCAAAGCTTTTGTCAAAGAACATTTGAAAACTGGTCACATTGTTCCTTCAAAATCCCCCCAGGCTTCTCCCTTCTTTTTCGTTCCTAAGAGTGATGGATCGCTTCAACCCTGCCAAGATTATCGATATCTCAACTCCCACACTGTCTGAAACGCCTACCCCTTACCTCTCATACCCGAACTCATCGATGACATGAAGGACACCATATACTTCACCAAGTTTGATATCTGATAGGGATACAACAACATTCACATCAAGGAAGAAGACCAGTGGAAAGCCACCTTCATCACCTCCCTCAGCCTTTTTGAACCCACAGTCATGTTCTTCAGCTTTTGCAATGCCACCAGCACCTTCCAAGCCTTCATGAACCACAACTTTGCAGATATGATCACTAAGCACTGGCTCAAAATCTACATGGACGACATTGGCATTGCCACCATGGGTTCCCTCTCCCTCCACCATGAATGCACTCATCGCGTTCTCCAACACCTTCGGGAGCTCAAACTCTCCCTGAAAATCTCCAAATGTGCCTTCGATGCCCCCACTATGGAGTATCTAGGCCTCATCATTGGACAAGGGCTCGTCTGCATGGACCCAAAGAAGCTCTCTGCCATCGCCGACTAGAAACCCCCTACCTCTGTCAAAGGAGTACGATCCTTCCTCAGATTTGCCAACTTCTACCAGAAGTTCATTCCTAATTACTCCAACATCATCTCTACTTTAATCTTCCTCACCCGAAAAGATGAGAAATGGGTTTGGACTCCCCTCCAGCAGAAAGCTTTTGATTCCCTTTGCAATATCTTTTGCACTGCCCCAGTTCTCACCATCCCCAACATTGCCAAACCCTTCTTTGTTATGATGGATGCCTCCCTCCTTGCTGCTGGTGCAATTCTCATGCAACTCAATCCAAACAGTGACAAGAAGCCCACAGCTTACTTCTCCAAAACCTTCTCCTCCACTGAATAAAACTACAACATCTATGACAGGGAACTCCTTGCTGTCATCTATGCCCTCGATGAATGGAAACACTACTTCCAAGGCACCCCCCACCTGGTTACAATCATTACTGATCATAAAAACCTCTCCTATATCCGAGATCCTCGCAAACTTTCTCATTGCCAAGCTTGATGGGCCCTCTTTCTCCAAGACTTCAACATTGTTTGGGCTGTTACCCCAGGTTCCCAGATGAGCCCAGCTGACGCCCTCTCTTGAAAAGATGAAGTTGATACCTCCTCTGACAATGCTGACTGTGCCATTCTTCCTGACCCTGTCGTTATCAATGCCCTCAACCTCATCCTTGCTCACCACATCAAATCCTCCACCACCTCCAACCCTTTTGTTCTTAAAGCTCTTGCTGCCCTCGATAAGGGTTCTCCCCTCTTTACCTGTGTCTCCCTAAATGACTGGACCTTTGACAACGGTCATCTTTACTTCAAGGGTTGTATGTATGTTCCTTCCACAGCTCACTCCACCCTCCTCCACTCCATTCACTCCTTGCCACTTTTGGGTCACATAGGTATATTTCACACTAAGTCCATCCTCGAACGCGACTTCTGGTGGCCAAGTCTCTCTTCCTTTGTGAAACACTTCATTGACAGCTGTGCTGTTTGCCAGCAAAATAAGGTGAACACTTATCCAACTGTTCCCCCTCTCTCTCCAATCCCCTCCTCACACTCCCTTCCCTTCAAGCAACTCTCTGTCGACCTCATCACTGACCTCCCCCTCTCCGACTCCCATGACTCTATTCTGGTCATAGTAGACCATGGCCTTACAAAGGGGGTAATTCTCACTCCTTGCTCCAAAACCATTGACGCCACTGGAGTTGCACAAATCTTTTTCAATCATGTGTTCAAAAGATTCAGCCTCCATGAAACCCTTATCTCTGATCACAGCCCACAATTCGCATCTGCCTTTGCAAGGGAACTTGCACGACTCCTGAATTACGATGTTCGTCTCTCCACCACCTATCACCCCCAGACCAATGGACAAACAGAGCAGACCAATCAGGAATTAGAAGCCTACCTTTGGATCTTTTGCGTCAACAACCCCTCTGAAACAACCCAAAAAACTATAAGTCCCAAGGTCACACTAAAATGGTTAAACTCTGAGGAGAGTGGAAGAGGAGGAAACTACTCTAATCTTTGTGGGGAAAAGACCAAGAGAACTAGACTGGAGTTCTCTGGCCATCTATTGAGGGTTTATATACTAATACAAGGTTTGTCCGTGTTTATGACTAATCTACGATATAGGAGTAACATGTGCATACTGCATGGTGTGGATGTATAGCCATAGAATGGAACTGAAGCATAACATAAGGACCACATGGGGATGTGGCAGAATGGAAGTAAAGAAGCATGGCATGCGTACAATGCATGTAGAATGGAAATGAATACTAGCCTGCATGGTGATGAGGTGAAAGGGTGAAACTGTGCTGGGCATAAGGGGATCTTAGATCCATTAGAAGTGAGCATCCATTGTGCAAAAAGTTTCTAAGTCCAAAAGATTAGATAAAGTGTTCACGATAGTTAGACGATGAGATCTGATAAGATCATGTGACGCGATAAGATAAGATCGAAAGATAAGATAAGGAAGAAAAATGTTAGACCCATAACACTACCCCCCTTCTAGGGATCGACTTCCAGGCGATCAAAAGGTTCATCCTTCTCATCAAGCTTTGTTGTTGACTCAGGAATGGGGATAAATATTTTTATAAATTGAGCATTAGTCCTTCAAAGCCGGCGGGGCGCAGAGGGGTAAGAAGCATGAAAATCTTTGATAGCCTCTTTGGCATGTTTAAGATTTGCCTCCATTTCCCATGTGCGGTCTTTGTCGGAATATCCTTCCCAATGAACAAGATACTTGTAACGGCCGTGGATAACCGTAGGAGTTGTGCTCGGGCGTGGAATGAACAACCCAAACACTAAGACCTAACCCTAGACGCAAGAGGGTAGAGAAATGAGTCGAAGAGGGAGAATAAGGAACTCGCGATGAGAGATAAGTAGTCTTCGACAATGAGAGACCGTTATCGAGGTTTGTAGGCACTCGACAATAGTATCGTCTTTGCTTTGAACTTTCCTTAACAGAGTATGTCCGTTGACAATACTAAGGCTAGAGAAGAATCGACTAGCGATTCTGTCCCAAGGCCCCAGCTTATATAGTACTATACTACAAGTACATGAGGCCTAGGTGAGGCATGACGTAGCTATGACGTAACTACAACGAGGCAGACTAGACCAGTCTAGAATGCGACAGGAGGTGGTAAGAAACACAACATGCGTAAGGCATGTGTGATGTAGAATGGAAGTATGCACTGCCCGATCACAAGAATGGAAGAGAAGATACATGCGGGCGGATGCAACGAGGTAAATGTAAATAGATGAGAATGGAAGAGACGGTGAGATTGCAGATGTGAAGAGATGAAAAGGAAGATCTGCGGGTAGATCGGATAAGAGGTTAGCTAAGAGTAATTGTCAGTGAAAGAGGAAGAAAGAAAGAGAGTACGGGAAAAATGGAAATTTTTGGACTCGTCTGCACTTGCGTCCCAAGTCGGGCTTCCTTCATCTACATTCGGAACCCTCCTCTCGTGTTTCCCACGTATTCACTCGTCACAATACTTGAGTTTTCTATTTTTCAAATGAGAATTGACGATGTATTCAACCTCGTATTCATCATCACGATCATCAGTGACTAGCACTGGTCCTGGTTTATCAGCTTTCTGACCAGGAAGCTGTTCCTTGTAAGGCTTGATGTGTGAGATGTTTACCGTGGGATGAATCTTCATAGATCTCAGTAATTTAAGCGTGACAGCATTTGACCCTGCAAATGCCGTGATAACGTATGGACCCAGCCATTTCTCCGTAAGCTTCTTAGAAGTGCATGTGAGACATAAGTTGGTTGTGCTTAACCAAACTTGATCTCTAATAGAATACTTGGGAGCCTCGCTCCTATATTTATCGGCTTGCTCCTTCATGCAAGCTTGAGCCTTTAATAGGTTATTTTTAGTTTCTTCTAAAGTCTTGGCCATTTCATTTGTGAACTCTTCTGCCGCAGGGGCTTTAGAGACATGTGGCTCAAACCCTAATCTTGGCTGGTAAGAGAGTGTGACTTCAAAAGGGGTTTTCTTTGAAGATGCTGAGATCTTCAAGTTATATGAAAACTGTGCAATTGGGAGCCAATCTGCCCAATCGTGCTGCTTCTCTGCACAAAACAATCTGAGATACTGCTGGAGATCTCTGTTCATGTGTTCCGTTTGACTGTCTGTCTGTGGATGAAAAGCAGTGCTTAATTTAGATTGGATGCCTAAGCGTTTCAGGACATCCTGCATAACTTGGGAAGTGAACTGCAGGCTGCAGTCCGATACAATTGTCTTTGGCAACCCATGCTGCTTCCACGTGGTGAAGGTAGAGTTTAGTGGTGTCTAGTGCCGTAACCGTCTTGTTACAAGGGATAAACTCTGTTTCCTTCGAGAAACAGTCAATGACCACTAGGATTGTATCAAATCCATTAGATACTGGCAAATCTGTGGTAAAATCTGCTGTGACATGTTTCCATGGTTTATCTGGAATCATGAGAGGATTCAATAAATCTGAAGGGGCTTGGTTTGTGCCCTTCATGCATTGACATCTGTCACATCTAGTGACATATTCCTTGACGTAAGAAGTCTTGGAATTCCACCAATAACTCCAACTTAGGAGCTTGATGGTTTTCTCATAATCAGGATGACCAGCGACTGGAGAGTCATGGCAGGATTTTACTATTTTTAGGCAAAGGGTGTCCTGATCTGGGACATAGATACAATCTTCCTTTTTTATATAGCCGTTTTCTTGGCATGCTCCAAACTTCATAATGAGTTCTTTTACGTGACTTTCTTTAAGGAGTGCCATGGCTGATTTTATGAGTTTTAAGTAAGTATCGCCTTCATCACATATTACGACTTCTTGCGAAGTCCTTATATGTTCTGGTGGAATCATGGTAACACCTTTATTATCATCTTCTATGCCTTGTGTGTGATTTTTTCGTCTAGAAAGTGCGTCTGCTTTTGTGTTTGTAGCACCAGGCTTGTAGACAAATACATAGTTGAACTATGAGAGGTACTGTGACCATCTCGCTTGCCTGTGGTTAAGATCCTGAGATTTCATAAAATACTGGAGATTGGCATGCTCATTCCAAATTTCAAATTGATGCTTGGCACCCTCCAGATAATGCCTCCAGATCTCAAGAGATCAGATGATAGATAACATTTCTTTGTCACATATGGGGTAATTCCGTTCTTGCGGAGACATGCTGTGACTGTGATAGGCAACTGGGTGCCATTTGTCTTCTTTTAAAATAGATAAGACTGCACCAGTTGCAAAGTCTGAGGTGTCACATTCAAGATGGAATTGACAATTGTTGTCTGGGAATGTCAATATTGGAGCCGTGGTGAAGCATTTCTTAAGTGTGTCAAATGCGTGTTGCTACTCTTGCTTCCATTCGAAGACCAGATCCTTCTTTAGAAGATCATTCAGGGGTCATGCAACTTGTGTGTAATCTTTAATGAATCTCCTGTAGAAGTTGGCCAGCCCTAAAAAGCTCCTAACTCCTTTGACACTTGTGGGTTTGGGCCATTTCAAAATAGCCTCAACCTTAGACTGATCCATCTTGATTCCATCTTTTCCTACAATCATACTGAGGAAATTAATCTCGTTGGTTTTAAATGTGCATTTTTCTGGTTTGACAAATAAATCATTTTCTTGTAGACAGCATAGAACTTCCATAACAATCTTGTTGTGTTCTACCTCATTGTCTGTTTTTGTGAATATTAAAATATCATCGATGTAAACCACCACAACGTCCTCCATATTGGCAAAGATTTCATTCATCATGGCCTGGAACGTGGATGGGGAATTGCATAAGCCGAAATACATAACGAGAGGCTCATATGCTCTGTGGAAGCACACAAAGGATGCTTTCCATTCATCACCTTCCTTGATATGGACATTGTTGTAGCCCCAACGAAGATCCATCTTTGTGAGTAATTTAACTCCCTTAAGCTTGTCAACAAGTTGGGAGATTAACAGAAGCAGATAATTATTTTTAACCGTGTGTTCATTGAGATAACGGTAGTCCTGGACCATCCGCTTCTTTCTGTCCTTCTTTGGGACAAAGAACCCTGGTGAGGTTTAAGGGGATTTAGAAGGTCTTATGTAACCCTTCTTCAATTGATCATCTATGAAAGCAGAGACTTCCTCCTGTTCTGTCACCAATAGGGGTATCAAATGACCTTTGCATGGTTTGAACATTTCTTTCATTTCAATCACATGATCTCATGGTTTCCGAAGTGGCATGCGCTCAGATTCCTTTTTTGAGAAGACATGTAAATATTTGTGATATTTCTTTAGAACAAGTTCCTCAGGGGTTTTCTCTTTTGGAGGTGCTGCAGCTTGCACTTCTAGCACACAAATTGTGGCGTGGACTTGGTATTGAAGGTCCTGCTCTTCTTTCTTGATAAGTCTAACCAAAATTGGCTTTTCCTGGAGCATGTGACAATGCCACAGGCAACATGTCATCTTGACAGTCCCCTTGGTCCAGTCTATTTCTGGGTTATGGCATTTCAGCCAGCTATATCTGAGGATTAGAGCATTTTTGCCTAGGTCCTGAAACAACTCTCCAAGCTATAAGCTCAAAGGTTGCACAATGGAAAGGCTAAGACTTTAAGAGAAAAGATGAAGGAGGTAGAGTACTACAACTGGGACCTTGGAGAGGAAAAGACCAGAAGAACTAGACTGGAGTTCTCTGGCGTTGCATTCGAGGTTTATATACTACAACAGGTATTTGTCCATGTATACACTGTATCT
>JBBPSC010000693.1:0-14855 GCA_038093395.1 Baorangia bicolor
GCTTCTTCTCTTCGTCCGATGTCGGCCAAGTCTTGTGTTTCTCGCGAGTCGTCGGGTAGTTCGGGAGCGGCCACCGAGATTACGACGATAAAGATGTACTCCGATCTAGTTATACTAGTCTATGATAACTTGTCTGCGATGAATTTTTCTCCTGGCAGTATAGATTTAAAAAGTGGCGTCCGTAGGCTCGATCAGTCGTGTTGTCCCAGCAAGAGGGGTTTACTTGTACATACACTACAGGATTTCACAAAGGTGGCAAACTCCCGAGCCTCTCCAAGCACTCCAATACCAAGCCAAGCCCGATCAAGCCAAAGCTCTCCGACCCAAAGTTTTTGTCGGGGGATGAACTAGTCCTTTCAAGGCTGAATCTCCACGCGCTCCGCGCAACAGCTAGCTTTTCCTGCAGCACGCCCTCCGAAAGATCCTCTAGTCTTCCGACGAGCCGTTCCTTGACGTCTTGGACAAGGAACTCATCGCGCGCGACCGGCTGTTCCGGTACTGCTTCTGCGTGCACTTGGCCAATATAGTCCCGATGACGAACTCTTCTTCGCGCAGTCGAGATCCAGGTGCTTTGGGTAGGGAGTATGCACTCGATATGTAAGTGAGCTCTTCGTGATATGTTGTATACAAGGAATCTATCCGTGTCGTCTGTTTGACTAGGTAACCCTGGGAGGTGACGACGGACGACTGTACAGAGGACCTTGGAGATCGGATGTGCCTTTGCGTTGCCCTGAATCCCCCTGATACGGTCGGGGAAAGGCACTGGGCATGTCTTCCAGAGTGATACTGCGGTAGAGGTGACCGATCGCGCGATCGGACTCGTAATCTGAAGCACGGGGGGCATCGCTGTCCGCTATGGCCCGGTAAGTTACTGATCTTCGTTATCGGTAGACCAGACTTCGACATGTCGGGTATTGACGAGAAAACGGACACAATGATCAAGCTCACTAGAGACATTGCTGTCTCGTGTATTAAGAGGCTCGCGACTTCCGTGCCGAGGGAACCCGCCTTGGACAGCCTTAGACTCGCAATCAAACTCGGCCTCGGACACCAGCGCGTCAGAGAACTCGCAGGCAGACTCCGAATTCGTTTACAGTAAGTTCAAATGATTTTACTAGCTCGAGGTACGCTAACTTAATTATAAACTCAGCGGAAAGAGACCGTGCAAGAATTCGAGCGTGGTCTCCTCGTATGCTGTTGTTTGATTGGAAGGTAGTGTGACGCAATATTTCTATCAATAAGTCGCTAGGATCCTGATTATTATTATATTGAATATTCATTATACTCCTAGGTATCTGGCACACCGCGCACAGTCGCTACAGGAGGTGCCACCGCGAGCTTAACTTGAAGCGCCCCACCGCCGCATCTTCATCTGGAAACGCGTCTAAACATCACCGTCATGGCCGCCAGTGATCAATTGATTATAAGCCGCTCTTCGAGTTCGAACTTGAATATTATGCCATACCAACGAGGCCCGAGATGTACCGTCGTGACTTTTATCTACATACTAGTGCTATGCATATCGCTGTCTCATTATCTGTCATGTACTTGGTTTCCGAGTCTCCGAGTCCGAATCTTGTCGAACCGACGATACCCCGCCGCAGGTACTATGAAGTAGTATGAACATGTAACCTTTATACTGCGCTGTAAGCGCCCCACGTTGCCCACGCGACTCATTGAACACCACCGTGCATGGTGTGAATGACGATTAGATCATAGGTCTTGACCGACAGCCTTCCGTGCCACGCCATACTTGGATGACTCATAATAACCCCGCTGAAGTCTCCGAGAGAATCACGGATACTTGCTTGTACTCGAGGGGATTTATGCCCGTACTCAAAGAAAAGTAACCCCATGCTCTGCTGGGTAAGGTCTCGAGGACGTGCATCATTCGGGTGGTAGAAGGTACCTAGTAATGGACAATGAGATTATCATTAAGTTCATTGCACTGCATTGGTCAGGCAACACAGACTAATCTGAACATGCGTGACGTGGAATGGGTCGCAGAGGCTGTTGATCCTCCATGCACGATCTCTTGCGATATCTGGATCTACGAAAGGGGCATTCTCGAGTTCAAGAAGTAAGGATCTTGAATTTTCGACTGTGTTTCCGTTAGGGGAGAACCTGAGCTTCTTCCCCCTCACTTCTATGCAGATCTGATCATTCAGGCGGTGAAACTTCCTGCCCAGCGATTTCGTCAGCATGAATGTTCCAGTGCCATCGTTTTGTACACCGCCCGATGGTCTCTTGTTCAGTTGAACCTTGAAATTAGGCAGACGTTCCTCTGGTCCGGTGACAAAGCGTCCAGGACGGACGTGTAGAACCTGACGCGCGATCGCAGTCGTTACCTCCCATTCATCGGCTTCGAAATCGACGTTTCTGATACAAAATTCTATCACGATGGTAGAACGTTGTTCCTCGTTTCCACATTGAATCGATAAGGGTTTTATTAGTAGCGCCCAAGTCGAACGCCGAAAGTTTCTTTCCTGTTTGAGGTGGTTGAATGCCAGTTGCCAATCCAAATAAATAAAGAAAACTACGTATTTTGCGGATCAAACAAACAAAGTTTTTGTTGTCCACTTCACCATTAGTCGCCCTCACACCCAAACCTGCGGCGGTGAGGGGGAGCACTGCAATCCCAAGGCTCCAGCTATTCCGGAAAGGTTAGGGAATGATTTGTGTGGAGTATCACACAGGAAGCTGCGCTGATCAATGAAGACAGCGGTCGGGACAGGATCATCGATCAATCGATCAGGTCGCTATGGTCAGCGCAATGCTGACCAAATAAATTATCCTGCCATCCGGCAAACAGAACTACTAATAGGTCTGTGTGGGCCGATGGAGCACATCGGTTTGCTACGACAGTGTATGTGGTGAAGCGTTGCGAACAAGATGTCAGGAGCATGAAATGTTGATAGCTAAAAGAAGAAGCATGTCCTCACTTTGGACTCTGTTGGGTTTGTTGGGCTTGCCGCATCCGCGGAGGAATGACTTGTGGGCGCTAAGGACTTAGGCCTTAAGAGTCGTTACGGCCAAAGTCTTGACTCACGTGGCAGGCGTCCCGATTCCCAAGTCCGAGCCAGCGTCAGTTTTCTCCGCTTCGATTAGCTAAGACACCCTTTTTTGGAGAGTGTAGTGGATGAATCGATGACAAGGAGAAGGCCAGCAACCGAGTCAGCGGTCAAATAAAGCCGATGCCGCCTTCGAAATGCAGCGCTCCGGGCGGCTCCCCAGTCTCCTCCTCACGCCCTACTAGGATCCGTTGGCTGCACGGCCGCTCCTACAATGTAAGTCGGACTAAGTCCTTTGTGTCCACTGTCATTTCACACTATAAAAGGCTCGCGACATCGTTAGTTCCGTGACCGCTCGATGATGCTTCCGTCATGCCAGGGTGTCCCTTCTTCTTTTGCTTTCCCCGCTATAAAGCGTATACACAGACCAACACGGTGATGTGGGATATGCGGGGAAATTATGCTGCTCAAGATCAGACGCTTCCGCATCCGCGCTTTCCGGGGCAGCCCAAGTGTGTTTGTCGGAACTGGAATTTAAAGACCCTTGCTAACTATAGTTAAATAGCCCGAGAGTTCCACCACAGATGAGGTGAGCGCGTAATATATGTTATTCTTCCCCGCTCGATCCCAATTGTGTCTACAGGCAACCAGCACCGACGTACACAGTATCATTCGTTCCTCTCGGCTTATCCACTGCCCCTCCATCAGGGAGGTCTGCTCCAAAGTGATTCGTTTTTTTTCGTCACTACAGAAATGTGTTGCTGAATGTTGTATCTCGCAGTACCCAGTAAGTAGGACCATCGACCGAAAGCGGGATGGTCTTCATTTCTCGTTTTTCAGTGCGTCCTACAACACGTTCCCGCGCTCTACCGTCGTTCCCCGCGCTATTCAGAGCACGTCTCTTCCCCGTGGCGCCTCCAGACCACCACGCCGAATGCCAACTCCGCGACCCATTCCAGTGCAAGCACCTTCGCACCATAATTCGAGCCACCACCACCATAATTCGCACAGGCATACGCGACATCATTCATACAATATATCAGCGGCAACATCTTGTCGTGTTCACTACTCGGATGAACCTCGATCACGACAGATATCCGCTCGGAGTTTGCATGTATCCGCTCTAGGCAATGTAGTTTCCGTCGCTACAGCTTCTCGCCATTTGCACCCGACTGTTTCTCGGCAACCAACTCAGAGACATCGCCGCCGAGCGCACTCTACTGGAAATGCTACCGCACCTGTGGTTATCAATTTCACACCATCCCAATCACGGCAACAAGTTCGTGCAACCAGTGGACATGAATACTCGAGGTGTACGGGGCGGAAGAAGGCACTGTGTGTGAGTAAACGATGTCGTTGTTGTAATACGTGCTGCGACGATCGTTTGATTGGGTTGGTATCCAGATCGGCATCAACTACATAGGTCAGAAGCGAGAGCTCCGCGGGTGCATCAATGATATCAAGAACGTCAAGCAATTCCTTACCCGTAAGTGCTTTTGTCGTTCACACTTGATACTGCGTTGATCCGTCGCTACTATCTTAGGCCAATGGGGGTTCAAGGAGGGGAATATCGTCATGTTAATGGATCAGACTACGAACCCTCGACAGATGCCTACAAGGAAGAATATGATCGACGCTATGAGATGGCTTGTGAAGGACGCCAAACCTCACGATTCGTTATTCTTCCATTGTAAGCAAAATCGCCATCATGATTACTCGTGGCTGCAATTTATTCTTTGTCTAGATTCAGGCCATGGAGGCCAGATACCAGATACCAACGGTGACGAGGCGGATGGATTTGACGAGGGTAGGCCAATCTTTCTCCTGTTGTGAAGGTCGTCAGTCGAAGTGGGTTGTTTTAGTGATATACCCGGTGGATTACAAGAGAGCGGGGATTATCATAGATGACGTGAGTCGGGACGTCTTAAAATCACGCTTGCAATAATGACCGATGGACAGGATCTGCACCAAATTATGGTTTGCAAGATTTTTTGAACGGCAGGACCGTTGACTGATTCTATAAACAAAGGTGAAGCAACTTCCGCGTGGGTGCCGTCTAACGGTGAGATTCTACGCGTTTTTTGGGTTCAGTATCATCGTTAAATGATACCAATGTAGGCTGTTTTCGATGTAAGATTTATTCTCTGAATGGGGGTTCCCTTCTTCATGCTCATAGGCTTTCAGTCATGCCATTCTGGGACAGCGCTTGGTGCGTACACACCGTGCCTGTGGATTCATGATTGATAGTCTTCATTCACTAGACTTGCCGTTTATGGTACGCCAGAAACATTGTTTTCTCTAGAAAATGTACGACCTTCGTTTTGACAGTACCATTACGATGGGCGATTGAAAGAAAATCATATCACTGAGCGTTCACGGTCGAAGAGGACGAGTCCTGCAGACGTGATATCATTTGCAGCATGTAGGGATGATCAGACGAGCGCCGACACTGTCCAGGGAGGAGTAGCCGTTGGCGCGATGAGTTATGTGAGTGGCTCTCAACTCCCTAATCTGAGAGTGTCCCTAATCTAAATCAATACTAGGCGCTCTTGACGTCGCTGAGTAAGTATTGCGCGCGCACAAGAAATTAATTCTTACCGTATATTATGGCAGCCCGGAAACCAGTGCAGAGTTATTTGGAATTACTGCTATCTGTTCGTGATATCGTGCAGCCACATTATCAGCAGAACGTGCAGCTGTCGAGTGGTCATTATATTGTGCGTATTCCCGTGGATGCATCTCCAGGGCTGGAGATGACAGTAATGTTTACAGGACACTAATCTTCGATTTATCCTCTGAATACTAATATGATAATCGTGAACGGACTTGGGAAAGTATTTATTCTTGACCTGTAATGATTAGCCCGCTCCTCTGTAATTCATCATCCATCCATACATTTTTATCGGGACATTGTTCAATACTTACTATACGAATAATGTTGTAATTTCGTGGTTGATGCAAGACCGTGACGTAGTGGTCCCGTGCTATGATTTTGGGACGCGTTTTGTTTACGCGTTGTTTACACCTGGGCCTACAAGCACAAACAAGTTCGAATAGCCAAGCGCTGTTTCTCTCCCCCTCGCCGTCGCAGCCAACGAGATCAAGGAAAACAAGTGCTTGCCATCGCCGACCCTGTCGTCGCCGCTTCTGCAAGCCTTGTCTTTCAGGACCGTAAGTTATTTGCTTCGTCGCTCCAGGTCAGTCATTTGTGTTCGTTTGCATGTTAGCTCACTTACTTACAGACGGGAATTGCAGAGACTCCATTTCAGTTTGCTAACACAAGGAATTAACGAGTTCTTTCGGCTCACGGTTCGCTTTCGACACACGTCACACTAACTTCGCGCTTGCCAACGCTCGCGATCCAACAAGGTTTATTCGACTCAATAGTCGAGCTCACTCAAGATAACGAAAAATACCTAGATATAACGACTGCACATATATCCCGTCTCCGCATCATTTCCTATCCAATTGTCTAATCGCTTTCGACTTTCGAAAAGCTCTTTGTTTCATAACGAACCCACGATCGACACGGCCTTACGGTTTACTGCTGCACATAACGACCTTTTTTATATCGACTAATGCCCCTGCAACTGCTTTCACGACCAACGACGGTGTCTGCTCGCTCGCGGTCCCCATCCCCATTCGCTACACCCGCACACAAACCACAGATTCCGACCATCTGCTTGACGACCGCTACTCCTTGCGACGCCAACCCAACAGATGACGCTAGCCAAGTCGCACCATGGATAACTTCCGAGGCATCACCTATTCCAATCGCACCAAAGCCAACTAAGGGAGAGGCGTCACGGAAGCGTCTCGTTCCCAAGAAGTCGAAGCTCAGTCTTCTCGGGTCGTCGTCGGCGAAGGCGCGCGAGGAAGATTTTTCTGACGTAGTCAGACGCGTCGGAGGCGCGTCCCCCAAGAACGGAAACAACGGATTTGAAATTTATGTCGATCCCGCCAACGACCCCGACATTGGAGAGATTTTAGTGGTGAAGAAGAAGAAATCGCGGCTGGCGTTGGATGGACTGCAATGGGGAACCATGGGAGAAGTGACGAATGTTCCGTCTGCTACGAAACCAAAGGAGAAGAGAGGGAAGAAGGATAGCTTGTTGAAGGTGAAGGTGGATGAGAATCAGAAGTGGTGGAGTATTGGGCGCGGAAGGAAGGACTCCAAGGAAAAGGACAAGGGGAAAGATAAGGATCGCGCGAAATGTGAGTCGCTTGGATCGGATTCACTGAGTTGCCGTACTGAGCGATTCCTTAGCTCCTCAACCGGCTGACAAGCCTGCCGACACGCGCGCGCGATTCAATTCGCTAGATTCGGGGATCCTGCTCACGAGTCCGGTTTACGCAGAGCATCCCAAGCCCCCTGTGGAGCACTTGCGCATCCCCACCCCACCGTCGGCGACGCTTGCACCGCCCGGCGCTGCGGGATTAGGGAACGGCAAGGATTCCGTTGCCATCAGGGCTATGCGCTCTGTCCGATCCCTTGCCCGTATTGGCAGTTGGGCTCAACTCAGGAACACGCCTAATCCGGACGCAGCTGCCACTGCAATTGTAGCACCTGTCAAAGATAAGGAGTCCGACGGGAAGAAGAAGAAGAAAAAAAAGGACAAGGAGAAAGAAAAGGACAAGGGAAAGGAAACGATTCGCTACTCGGGCAGCAGCTTCGAAGCGGGCGCGTTGAGCGCGAGCCCCGCTGGCTCCAAGCACGAGTCCAAATCGCTTGGGAAGAAGAAGGCGAGCATCTTGGGACTTGGTCTGCCTTCTACGATGCGGCTGCCTTCATCTCGTAATGGATCGACGGCATCGTCGGTCGTCGCAGCCAACACCGTCAACCATCGTTTGTCTGTGGACTCTGCGAATTTGTTGGGCGGCGGAATTCTTGCACGAGGACGGTCCGGTTCGACAATGTCTACGGCTTCTTCTCTTCGTCCGATGTCGGCCAAGTCTTGTGTTTCTCGCGAGTCGTCAGGTAGTTCGGGAGCGGCCTCCGTGAGATGGGATGAAGCTGGCTTGCGGACGGTAAAGGAAATCCGTCGGAAGGACAAGGAGACTAGGAACAAGGAGAAGGAGGAGAGTAAGGAGAAGAAGAAGAAGGGCAAGAAATCCAAGAGTGGGAAGAATTCTACCAGGAAATCATCGGACAGTCGAAAGAGGACCCCCCTAGCGGCGATATTCCCAGGGAGTACTGTATCGGAGCGCGAGGAAGATGAGACAGAACAGCCACCAGTAACGCCCATTCTCATAATCAAAGCAGCGACTGTGGACGGGCATGAACTTGGACGATATGACGCCGAAGTGGGGGATTCGCCGATGGAAACGCCCATGAAGCGTGTGCGCCCTCGACCAGTATCAGAGCAACCTCTTGGCCGGAGCCGACCCAAGCCATTCTACGAAGGGGATGATGGTGAGATCTTTTATTGCCACATTCGAATGTAACTGAACGCATCCTAGACAATGCGGTCATGTCACTCCTGGACGCGGCAACGAATGACCTGGCTCAGTTAATCAATAGACTTGACCTCGAGGCAACTCCAGGAAGTGTCGAGATGACGCCGATGAGCCAGCATTCTCCATTCTCGCTGGAGCCGCCCGCGAATTCGTCACCCAACAATCGACTGACGGCAGAGAGCCCAGTAAAGGGTTTGCGTCGCAAGAATCCGTCCATGACTTCTCTCCGGCCCTATGCGCAACCGTGCTCAAAGACCATCGGTGTGCAGCTCGGGCAGAATATCGCTCCATGGTCCACGCTAAATGCGGGTATTTCACCTTCGAAACCTTCCCCCAGTACGATCAGGGTTAACTTTAAGGATAACATGGCGACCGTCCGGACCCATAGGCGAACACTGACGCCCGCGCCCGCTGCAGATCCATCGCCCGTCTTCAAAGCACTTCGCCCAGCGACTACTCGTCTCCCTATGTCGAAGACGGTGGCGGGTGCTTCCACAGGCATTTCGTCGTTCGTTGTCAACGCGGTCGACCGCTCCCCGTCAGCTCTGACATTTGGTTCGGGTCATTCTAAATCAGAGTCTCGAGGAAGTCTCTCTGCCTCGCCAGTGTTCAAGAAGGCCCAAGGTCACGCTCGCACAAGGTCTTCTTTAGTTCCTCACGCAGCTCTTGATAGTGACAGCCTACCCATCCCTCCTGAGGTTCGTCGCAGCCTTGGGCTGGCTGGTACCATGGGTGGTTCTGTGGGCAGCATCGCCGAACAGGATTACGATGGGAGCGATCCAGACTCTGACATCCCCGACGAGCTGCAGGTCATCTTGTCGAATTCGGATCAAGAGGATACCATTTCGTTTCATCTCGAGCCAGCGCACCCCTCACTTGCCTCTCCAGGTTTACCGCCAGAGATACCTTTGCCAGTGCTTGACAGCCCATCCCCAAAGAGCTCGCACGCTGAGATTCCTGTTTTCCGAGCGACCGTGATTGATGAGTACGACCACCACGCTGACATTGAGGAGGCTGGGACATTATCTGAGGATGACACCAAGAGGTCATTCGACTTCACTGGGGAGTTGCAAAAACTCAACGAATCTGGCGCATCCGACCGTCGCAGTTTCATAGAGCAACTCGAGACCGCGTTCCGTACTCCTGCCAAGGTTGACCTCCGCTACGACTTTGAGGACCTACCCCCCATTCCTAAACTTCATACGCTGCAGGACGAGTTGTCCCGGGCGGGCGAGAGCTCGTTTAACCTCCCGATTGACTACGAATCTCGCGAACTCTCGCCAAAAGGCTTCCCTATCGATGTCAACGCGGATCCGTCTTTACTCCCTGGATCAGATAGCTTTGCCACAACTGCGTCGGACGAGGAGCTGCTCAACATCATCGCACCTCAAATCTTACGAAGTGCCCCGTCTGTTGCTTCTCGGCCATCGGACGGAGAGCTCAATCGTGACTTCAAGTTCGGTGGAAAACATTCGTCATCAAGTAAGAAAGATACTTCGCCGATCACCTTATCGGATATCATTCCATCCCCCGAGATTGCGAGATCTCTCTCCATGGGGTCTTTCGCTGGTGACGAGAGCTCGTTGATGAGGTCGATTCTTGCGCACGCCATCGAGATTGAGTCCCCGCCTGAGCGTCCTCGGTTCGATTCCGATGCCAGCTCTAAGCGCGAGGCACACAATGATGCTCGAAATTCCTACATTGTCGCTGGTCATCAACGTAACGCTTCTGCGTTGAGTTTTGCAGGTTTTGATTCGTTTGCGGAGGTACGACGGGGTTTCGAATTCAACGACAGCCGCCCCGGGTTCTATCCCCCGTCTGGCACAGCGTCTGATAGGCGACACCGGAAACATGAATCCTTCTATAGTATCGCTTCGGTCTCGTCCTACGGTAACGTTCTCCACGGTGGTTCTGCGGATCCTTTCGATTACGGCTCAGTCGTTCCTCTGCCAAGCTTGCGAGAGAGGCCCTCGTCAGACAATTTCTCGTTCACCATGTCTTCAATCGATGACACATTCTCTTTCCTCCGCCGACAACCACCTCATCGTAGAGTTGACAGCGATACCTCAAGCTTCTACCCCCGCACGTCACTCGTCCACCCGTACAACCGCAGTCACCGGCGGCACGAGTCCGGCGTGTCTGTCGGTCCTCCTATTAGTCTCTTCAACCGCAACTCCACCTACCACCGCCGTGGTGACTCGAGCACAAGCATGAGCAGCGTTGCACAGTCATACGCCAACTGTGGACGCTTCTCTTGGGCTCGACACCGATCGAACTTTTCGGTCGAATCTGTACTCAGCGATTTCTCAGGAATGCACCTTGGACGACCTGGACTGGGGGACAAGATGCTCGACTCCGCCCCGGAGCGTGGCACGCCGTTGATATCCATTTCTGCCTCGCCTCCCCCGAGCCCTGTCGGCAGTGTGCGCGGAGAACGTATCCACTCAGAGGAGTACGGCAATCGGACGTCGTACGACTCGATTATGGACAGTCAGTTCGAGTCTCACAAGACGGACTCGCTGTTCGAGAAGACTGGCCATCGCAACTCGGTCTGCTCTTCGGACTCGACGTTCTTTGAACCACACGCGGGCGACGCTGCAGCGAAGCCTCCTCGCTATCGGCCCATATCCAGTTTGAGCATCCCGAGCGTGCATAGCCCGCCAAAGGAAGACGATACGATGATCAGTGTAAGGTTTCCCTCTTAATTTGACACTCTTATCTGACACACGACTAGATGCTGGGTGGGGGTCACGTACGGCGTCGTTCTGTGACGTCCATGATCGGCGCTTCGCCATGCATCCAAGCAGAGCGACGCAAGAATATCCTCGCCAACCCTCCCGAAACGGTCTTCAGCCGTATCAAGCACGCTCACCCGGAGGATCACGAGTCCCCCGTAATCTCGCGCGTTATCGAGACCAAACCATCGATCGCATCCACCGCGAACTCGTTCAAGTTTGGCGACGAGCGCATGATTCGCGCGAAGCACGGTCTGCTCGAGCGCCAGAGCCTCGAGAATACGGCAATAATGGGTGATGGCGAAGATCTCTCAGGATCATGTAAGTCCACGTACGATACACGAGGTATGGTGCTCACTATACACTGTAGTCCGAATGCCCGTTTTCACTCGACCCAACTGCGCCAACCGCTCCCGGTCGAGCACGTGTACCTCAAGTTCAGGGGCGGAGACTCCCCCTCTATCCATTTCAGACGGTTACTCCTCGCTCTCGGAGGGATCGTTGTCGAGCATTGATCTATCGCAACTGAACGTCTTGCTTTCCAACGTCACGCACCCATTATCCAACGCTACCTTTGATCGGGCTCGTCCTCATGCACGCGGTCACGGTCATCGTCGACGTATATCCCAAGCTCGCGCGTCACGAACCTCCATTTACGAAATAATCGAGGAGGAACTCACCTCGTCGGTGTCGCATACGAGTTCTTCTGAACACACGATCCCAGACTCCACTTCTAACACGGTCAAGTTCGCCGAAGCTGCAACGAAAACAATGGATCCACCTCAAGTGTATATCGTAGATCCTGAAACGTCGTCCGTGGATTCGTTTTCGTTGTGGGATGACGAGCAAGGGATTACAGCGCTCCGAAGATATTATGCTCTCCGGGACGAAGCAGAGGACGCATTGACGGAGAGCAAACGTACGTGGCTGGACACGCCGTTTTCGGTTTTCGCGGTTCAATGTGAGTCATTTCTGTGCACATGTTTTCTTGGCGTTAACACCCTCGCTAGCGTTCGACCCTCCGCACCATCCCTCAGGTATGCAGGCGATACTTGAACATTCGCTACAGAATTACGGCCCACTCCCGTCTGATCTCCGCCCTCGTCGTGTGCGATCACGGGTCAACAGTCGGCCCTCGCCGTACCCTCGAACCGTCAAGACATCGTTCACGTCGTCCCCTGGTGCAGAACATCTACGGGCGACGGTCGCGGCTTCTCTCACCACACCTATCGACAACGCCGTGCCTCGTCACCCCTCGCCGCTTTCCAACGCACTACAACAAATCACGATCAATCCGAACGTGCCGTCGACGGCGTCTGCCGAGTCAAAGGAATACGTCGTCTCCCCGGACAAGCTTGATCGTGTCTTTGGGCTTCCACCTCGGGCTCGTGTTGGATCGACGGTGCGGCGTGCTGCATTGGGATGGTCGAAGAAGAGCACAGGTCGGAACGGCGTTGAGAATAAGGAGAATAACACGAGCGTCGGTAAGATGGGCTTTGGAGCCCCAACTGCAGCAAATATCTCGCAAGGAACCATCATGACGTGAGTGTCGTTTTCGTCCCTAGTGATGGTGTGGACTGAAAAGATTATTGAATTCGTATAGGCCTTCGGATGGTTTGCGACTGAATCGACCAAGGCCGAGAGGACGTCCGACGCCGGCGTCGGTGAGGCCCTTCCGTGTATAAATGAATGTGATGACGCGCACACCCGCTGTACCTCGTCATGCCGCTATCTCCCCCCCGCTTTTTTTTGTCGTCTATGTACCCATGCCTATTGATCCCCTCCCCCCCTATGCTGTACCTCTCTTTCTTTTGGTCAAGTGTGACGGTAACCGAGAAGTCTTTCACGAAGTCGTTAGGAAAGAGTCAAGTTGTAGTTGGCTACATAACGTCTTTTTGCAACAGCGTACAATGTTGTGAAACTTGTCGTATATCAATGATTGCTCAAACCGCGTATTCTGCAATATTGTGAGCTGGTTTCACAGTAGTGAGAGTACGGTAACACTGGTATGCATATGAGTGCCATTCTTTCTTGATTCTTATTTACAGACATTGCTCGCATGGTATCCTAATTTCCTTGGCTATTACCGTTTCCGTTGGAAAAATCGTGCGCCTTGTACAACGTTGCGGTATCAAGGACGCTTCCGTTTGCGCTCGCGACGAACTCGTGCGTGAGATGCGTCCGGTTGTGGAACGTCAGTCGGGACCAGCCATAGGCACTGTGCGCGAGCGGTCATCGTTAGCATATACATACAACCCACCGTAGACGAAGCAAAGATAGACGTGGGGGTGTCGCACGGGGCGATGGGGAGGGAAAGGAAGCGCGAGAGAAAGAGGAACACGCACGTATCAAACGCTTTGACGGAGTAGTACAGGGGCGGATCGAGCGTGTCGAGACCGTCGTAGTGACCCGCGGCACCGTTGACGATGTTCCAGGGTGCGGTCGGGTTGTCAAGTCCGGCAGGATCGACAATGTCTAGAAAAACAGAGGTTAGGGGACGAGGGCGTCGTGGCTCAGCGGGTACGTACAGTTGGCCATCGGGGCGTTCCGCTCGTAAGCCTGTGAATTTCACCACAACGTCAGTAAAACATGTGCGTTTCGACGCAGAAAACTCACGTGGACGTGTCCTTGCATGTAAAGGTCGACGCCGTACTTGACCATCAACGGCTCGAACGCCTGTTGACAGGCCAAGCAGACCGTCGACGAGTCGTTCTGGGCGGCGATATACCACGGCCGATGGAGACCGACGATCACCCAGGGCGTCTTTTCGCGATCGACAGAGGCTAGATCGTTCTCGAACCAGTCGTACTGCTGGTTCGGGTATCCAAACGGACCACTGTTCGCGCCGGCGTCGGAGCCCCCAATTTCGTCCGGCGATTGGAGACCGACAGGGAGGTCAGTTTCGCTATCGAGGATGATGAAGTGAGCGAGCCCGTAGTCGAAGGAGTACCAGAAATTGCCGAGGCCGCCGGATTCGTCAGAGGGCATGTTGAAGTGGTTGACTGTGGGATGGAAACGGGGTTTCGTTCACAAGAGAGGGTGACGACGATGGTTGGACTCACTGTATCCGGTAAAGTTGGTTTGGCCTGGAACACATATAGAGGTGGTGTAGGTAATGTTGTGGATGGAATCCTTGGTTCCACTGAGAGTGGGCTGGGTCGAATCTCGAGTCGTAAGTACATGTATGCGGGGCTTACCCGTTATCACAGTTGGCCTGTATGGACGTACATGATGAGCACAAGGATGGGCGAGTGGATAGGAAGGGGAGACTTGCCTCGTGGTTCCCTACAGCAACCATATAGGCCTTTGCGCTAGTGAGGGTCGTCATCTGGTCATAGAACTGCTCGAGCAAGACATTGTAGCCTTCAATGACACTCGTCATGTTGGGGATAAGGCTGTTGTTGCCAAAGTAGCCTTCCCAGCTCTCCTTGATGAAGTAATCGGCATAGGCGATATCGCCGATGTGAGCGATGAATTCATAAGTGCTGGGCAAGGGATGAGCGAGGAGTGGTTTGGACTAGGTGAAAGAAGAGCATACTCCTTGTTCTCGATGAGACTCTGGATTGTGTTGAGGTCATTGGGGCCGAGCGGGTTCGCTGCACCTCCGTATGGGCCGACCTTGGTGCTGAGGCCGTCGGCACCCATCAATCCA
>JBBPSC010000694.1:0-14852 GCA_038093395.1 Baorangia bicolor
CAATAGGTTAATGATATCATGCATCATCATAACTATTTCTAGCTGTGTCGCACCTTGTATTCGATGCTTTGCACGCCCACTTGTGTGCACGAGCACCACGGGGGACGATCGTATCGCTGATCATTTTATGGGCCACGCCGGCCTTCAAATCAGCACAGAACCATTCCAATGAAACAACTTGCACACGCACCCATCCTCTCGGACCCATGTTTAGCTGTCGCACGATCTACCACCGCGTAACGAGGCAAGCCTGTCATTCGGGATCTGTCACCTCGCCGATGGTCGTGGTCCCTTCTTGCGTTGCGGTGATGAAGGACTGCTCAAGGACGGGCCGCAATCGCGCAAGAGAGATCTCGCTTGAGGTGATGTTTGTCATTACCAGTTCCCCGTGATGAGGCGGTCCGCCGTTGCCGAGGTAGACAACGAATGGCGTCGACGCGCTCGAGTCACCAAAAGACTTCGGACTTGTCGAGAGATCCTAGGCGATGAAATAAGAGATGGGTGAAACTGGATGGAAGGCGCATGATTCGGGGAATAGGGACGTCCTGTTTTATGTACTCTGTACGGTGTGAATAGTTGATCCTATGTTCCCAAGAACTGTACCTACGATCGAGTTTGTAACGTACTTTCCTCGTAACTCCTCGATGAGGGTCTGGACATACCCGTTGTCCAACGTCGCATTCCCAGTTGGAGTTAATTGCCCAAACTGGGAAAGCCAGCCAAGCCATGACCCTCCTGAGAAACCAGCCAGATAAGATGCAGCTTGTAATAAACCGCGAGGTCCTGATGTCAACAAACGAGTTACGACCATCAATCGCATCGAGGACACCAGCGCCAAACAATGCAACGCGATATCCTCCGCCGCTGGTCACGATACCAAACGTCGGAGCGTGCTCAGCGTGGGAGGAGGATATGGACGTCGCATATCGAGGAAGATCAGGGCACTTTCGACGGAGTTTGGCGAGATAAGGTTCTAAGCCTCGGAAAGAATGTGTTTTTCGGGAGGATATATAGCGTGATTCATCCGAGTTAAGCGATGCGAGTATCCTGGGGGGCCCTGGCTCACTTGTGGAGTGTACAACTGACTGGCAGGATTTTGAGTAGAGACGAAGAACCGAAACAAGAGGACGATATATAGCAAGCCCCTCGTTGGACCAGTTTCGAGTTGTCTGTATCGTGCGTCAATCCACCTAGAAGCTTGTAAGAGCGACCGTAGAAGTGTCAGTGGGCAAGCGAGCCGAATTTCCGCGATGCGACTCGTGAGACTGCATAAAGCGGTCGTGAACTTCACCAGATCATGACGGTCCTCGAAGTCATGAAGCGCTTGCTAGAGATATCTCGTGAGTCGTGATGGAGAGTCATGGCAGTACAATCATCGTTGCAAGACAGTGAGACAAGCTGATGAGTTCAAGAGTCAAGCTTTAAAGGCCCGACGAGTCCGACTTCATCGAGTTCGGTTGTCTCAACCGTCGGCGTAACCTTCGGCCCGGGTCGGACCCGTCACGCTCGTAATGAAATTTCATCTCAAGCATTCCGTGTCGCAAGAACTACTATGCTCAACGTGCGTAATTATAGGCATAGCACGTAAGTTTTGCGTGTTATAGATACTTATCCCTTAGGCCTAATGCCTCACACTCAAGCTTCCAATTGCTTGCAACCCACAAAAACCGCCCAACCTTGATTTGACGAGTCACGCCATCAGTTGGCACTCGAGCGGCATGATGCCAGGTTGAAGAAATGGCAGGCGTATCTCACAGCAGAGTCATCAAACATACACCATGAACGTGAGAATTAGATCTGCGCTGGTAAGATCCAAAGACAAGTCTTCAACCTCTAATGGCTTTTTTTCAGGTCGAAGACAGCGAGGAGATGCTCGATGTGCGATCCATCATTGTAAGTTCAGTCATGTCATAGCGGCGATGGCTCAGTAGTCTGTTCGTGCAGTTTACCTCAGCCTGGTCCCGGTCTATCCCATGTTGCGGTGAGCAACAAGGACGAGATAGCTGTACATTAATCGAGGGACGAGAGAGACTGTGCCTTATTCGTGTCGACCTAGGAAAGGAGTCAAGGATGCTGCACAGGCGCACAGCAATTCTTTCGTCGTGCTCCCGGAATATCAAAGACAAGGAGTCAGGCGCCGACTGCTCGCAAGTTCTCGTATGCGATGTCCACCAGCATACGCTGGGCACTCGCTGATAAAGATCAATCAGAACGATTTGCCAGGACAGTATTCAACGTTTCCGACGTCACCTTGGTACCGTATTGAGAAGGTAAGTGGCACGGTCAAATCTCTCGCTATGATACTCAATTATAAATGCATATTCCTTTTGGGACCAAACCCATCGCGACAAATGGTAAAATGAGCCCCTTTTTTCGATTTCGTCGTGAACCCCATGTCGTCCTCTTGTGATTCGAATAATTGTGTCGTCTTTTGCTCATCTACTCTGTATGGTGCAGCAATTCTTCATCCAAGCTCCAATTTCAAGATTGTGGGTTGTGAGATGACGGAAATGGACGGTCAGATAATGGCTGACGTTGAAGACGCGATCTATATCGATGGGTTTGTTGTTTGGGAGCTTACTCGTGATATTGACACCGAACCTCCGTCTTTTGTGACGTTGTGGCACGACGAGGGGATGGCGTGTGACCCACGCACAAAAGACAAGCCATATATTCTTACCGTTTCTGTTGATGAGGGGTAGGGTATTCAGGGGTAGGGTATTCAACCTGTCGAAGAATCTACTCTCATCACCCCGAAAAGGAGACTGCCGCAAACATTTATGGGAATATGAGTCTGAAGTTGACCGTCTCGCCTGCTTTTCTTTCTCATCAGCCTTACTTATCATGAATCGTCCGTTCTCCTTTTCTGTTTTCCGTTTTTCGACTTTCGCCTTCCCTACGTTATCTGTTATTTTGTTTCAGATTTACGCCTTAACAAAACCCCCCAAAAAGGGAGGGAGGGACTACTACACATGATCGATGATCATCCAACGTGCAAGCAAGGGTTGCGCCGACACCTTCCAAGTAACGTTATCGCTTGACCACAGGCCGTCGGAGAGCTGTGATTGGAGGGCGACTGGCAAAAAAGGAGATTCATGGTCGCTGCTGCACTAAAACTGGTTCAAGGCGAGTCCTAGGACTCGGCTAACCTGAACCGACTTGCAGATCGGTGGCAGGGTCTGGACATACCCATTGTCCAACGTCGCATTCCCAGGTAGAGTTAATAAAAAGCTTGAAAAGCATTTCGTCAATTTACTGATGGAAAGCCAGCCAAGCCAGCCTGTGTGAAGGAGGTAATTATCACAGGATTGCATGATTTCTTGTGTTACTCTATAGTGCCTTGTCAAGATAACCAAGTTGTATATCAGAAACACATAAAGCTTCCACGTCATCGAGCGGCACTTTCCGCGTCTAGTTTCGCTGATCGGCGGCACGCGCGCGTGCGCACTCGCTCCTATGAGCCTCCCATACAAATTCCGCGTGAACCGCCCGCCAGCTGTGCCAATGTGCCATCTGTTCCCACCAGAGCTGGAGTCTAGGAATTGAATCATGGTTATTCGTTTACGCCTCTGTCTGCTTCCGTGCAGTTTCCCCACCGAGACTGAACGGGGTTTGTTCTGTAGCATCATCTTTGGTAGGTGCTTCTTCAACCTCGGCGGAACCTTCTCCGCCACTGGCCTTTTTCACCCCCTCACCTATTTCAGGGTCACTAGTCTTCTCCGCGCCTTCGCGGATGACCATCCGGTGTAGTGAATACGCACGGATAAAGACAATAAGGATAAGACCAAGAGCTGACAACGGCGTGTTCACAAGCCAGATCGTACTGATAGAGCGAGCATAGGCATCCATCACTTCAGCCCTCAAGGTGGCATCCTACGACACAGAGGAATCCGCGGTCAGAGAATATTGCAATCAATGCGGACCACATACAGGGATCGATGCTATTTGCCTGACCCTATCGTTGATTGAAGCGGCAGAAGTGTTGATATTAAGACCCGCGATGCCTCTGAGTCTTTGTTGGAGGGTACTCGAGATGATGGCTTCTCCGATTGTGATACCGATTGTACCACCTAGCGTACTGGAGGATATGTAAGCCTAGAATCTCCGAGATGCAAATGTCATCACATACCGCAGGAATATAAATGCTGCTGTGCTAGTAGCCATGTCCTTTAGAGGCATAGCGGCTTGGACTGCAATGAGCGGCGTCTACCGATGAAGGGTTTAGCAATTCCGTCATGTGGGAGACGTGTGACATACCTGGAACAGGGAACCAACCCCAATGGCTGCAATGAGAGGGTACATTTCCTGGGTAGCACTGCAGAAATGAGGCACGGGTAGTGGCGTAAGCCAAAGCCCGTTGTACTCACATGCTGGATGTACTGTCCAACCTGATCATCAGGCCACTCCCAATGGTCATCACAACCCAACCGCCCCACATAATCGGGCGATACGACCTGATGCGTGCCACAAGCATACTTGAAACTGTCGTTTGCGTAGCACTGCCAAGGGAATAGGGAAGCATCCTGTTGTAATAAAAGTGAGAAATTCCACATATACCCATATGATTGACTTACTTGACCCCAGAGGTAGTGGCAGATGCGCCGAGAACTATGCGGGCTGTCAGCTGTCGGCATGGAAAGAAGCGAATTCAACATCCCTTGGTAGTACATGGGCAGATAACTGAAGAATGTTCAGTACAAAGGTTGGCCCGCAAAATGAGAAACATACTATAATCCTATTTTCAAAGAAGTAAACAACAGGTCAACGATTATCGAGCATCAGTCGACATACCCGTAAAGAAAATGATGGCGTGCAAAAACACAGAAATGAGAATCGAGCCGGTCGTACGTGTCTACTAGAAAGGTCAGGAGCCCCCGAAAAGGAAAAGCAGCACACACACCTTGAACAGTCGTGGCGCGATAATTGGAGACTGCTTGGTGTGCATCTCATTGATTGCGAAGAGCACGAGAAAAATACCTCCGATAACGAGGAGAGAGATAGTTTCCGCGCTTTTCCCTAGGTAGTAATTAGTCTTTTTGGCAGGTCCGTATGCGATGGTCTTTGCGTACAAGTGGTTTCACTCGAGTTGAACCCTAGCAAAAGGCAGACTACGCCAGAGACGACAGTGGCCAGTCCAACAAAATCAAATTCTTTTACATGCTCACGGAACGGTCTTCCTTGATGTGGGTTGAGGTTTAAGAAGAAGAATAGAAGAGTCCCTGCTACACCACCGGTTGGTCTATTGCAGAAATTAAATAGAGCCTATCGACTCGGGAAGAACCACTGACAGGTTAATCCAGAAGCACCTTTGGGTCAAAGTCAGGAGATGGACTGTCCCTCGAGGAAATCTGCGTCCAAAAGGCGTGTGCCGAGTGGTGAACGCAAAAAAGTGAACGGACCAACGTCACTTACCGAGCATGTTGCTGGGTCGGGCACTCTGCGAAAAAAGCCGGATTGTGTTGGTAACTTGGATCATGATGGCCTGCAGATCCGAGAGAGATACTTCAACTAAAAGCTAGTCGAAACCACGGAGTAATACATAAAGGCCACAAATCCCGCTTTCAGTGAACGTTTGAACGCCGTACACGATGTCATGCTGTATTGGGTTATCTAGGCTGCAGTGAGTCAGGTGCCGGTGCCGGCGGCACGTTTTCTCTTTGCTAGCGAGCTGGCTCCCTCGCATCGAGCGTCTCGCCAGCTCGCTGGCCCTCTCTCTCATGTCGACGCACCCCGGTCTTCAACCGACTGGATGCTACGTCTTGCCAGCTCACCAGTTCGCTGGCGTGCTCCCTTGTGTTGATGCACCTCGCGTCCTCCGGTACTCAACCTCTCGGACACCACTTCTCGTCAGCCCAACAGCCCGCTGGCGCACTCTCTCGTGCCGACGACGTCGCGTCGAACTCATCACCATGCGTCCCAGATCTCCAACTAGACGGACGCCACTGTACCAGCTCAGTGGCTCTTTCGTGCGTCGACGTGCTGTGCTTTTCGCATGGCACGCTCGACGCGCTTCCCTGTCTGTACACACACATTCAAGACGCGTCCACTGGTATCAAACCATGCACAAATTGCTGCGTCCAGAATTATTTCGTGTAATTGCGTGTGCAAACACATGAATCGTGAACAATTCTGCTCGATCGTACTAACGTCAACTTGGTCTCGGGACGGAACACCAACAAATGCGTCGATCCGCCAAAGTGGAACGACCCCAGCTCGTCTCCCTTCTTGATCCGATCCCCTTCCCTCACCTTGACCTTGGTCGTCGAAACTTCTGCATGGCCAACCCCGACAAAACACATCAACCCGATGTGGGGGTTGTCCGATTCGATAAAGACGAGTGCACGCATGGACATAGCGGTGACAAAGGCTTGCGAACGGGTCATGATGTCTGTATCCGGATCATCGTCCAGACGCACAACGTGATATGTGCCGGGGACAACGTACGTCCTTACGATACGTCCAGCGACGGGACTGTGCCAGTGGTGATAGTCAAACGAGCTGAGTACCGCCTGGAAAATGGTCCCACCGACCAGCTGAGACGCGAGTGGATCGTGGTTGAGGATATGGTCGAGGGAATAGGGCACCTCCTTGAGCCAGAACTCGTCTGTTGCTTGTACATTGGTGGCGACTCGGTATGTGATCGCCTCGCAGGCGGCGTTGATGAACTCGGGGTTGTCTGGTGCAAAGGTGGGACGGACACCTTCTCTGAAACATCTGCCGAAGAAGTCATCCCAAGACGTGAAGCCCATGTGGGGCTGGTCGGGATAGCATACCCATACGTCCTCAAGGCGCATGCAAAGATGGGCCTGCTGTACCCGTAACGCTTCGGGGCTGAACTAGCCACCCTCTGTAGAGACCAAGACGTCGCGTGATGCTGGAGAAACAAGGAATCTTGTCCACTGGCCAAAGATCTTGTGGAAAACCGCATTGACTTTGGAATTAGTGAACACGCGGTAGCCAGCCTCAGTGTTGCAAAAAGGAGCAAGGGCGCCGTACATCGGCATGCCGCTCGCGAGAGGGCTGGTGTAACTAAAGGTCGGCGCCACCGTGATGGTCTTATCGAGAACAGCGAGGAGCTGAGTGTAGTTCTTGATCTAACCCCGATAAAAACCAATCAACGTCAGTGGGGTGAATGCAATCTGTTATTGCCACACTGGTCAGCTTACCTCCGATTTGGGATTGACCTGGCTGAACATCTCGCGGAAGTCTCTGAATATCTCTGCGTCCTCCTCGATCAATTTCTTGAACTCGAGGATGACGAGAGAAAGCCGCTTCTCATCAACGCCAACTGCTGGCGTGCAGACACCATTCTCGATGAGCTGAGCGAGCGAGTCGTTTTGGCACTCCCTGATGACACCGAGGTTTTTGGGAAGCCATCGGGCGATCATAACATGGCAATTGACCTCAAAAGGCATATTGATTCAGCTGGGAGTGCGAACGGTCATCCAAAGATCGTCGTGCTGATCGGAAAGGACGACTCACAACAGAAATAGAGACAAATACCGAGGAAATGAAGGCGAACAGCAGGGACCCATAATATATCTCGCGGGGAATGCGTGACGCGATGTCCTCCCGGGCCGTTGCCACTGTGATGATCTGGTGAACTGCTGGAAAGAGGTGAAACGAGAGGTGCTGGGGTCCTACCACTACTCACGCTTGTTGCGTGGCGCAAGTTCCGGAACGGCGCCTTCAGCGAATAGAAGCTTTACATGCAAGTACCAACTTGAAGCACCGCGAACATGCTCACGGCGTGCCCTAGCATGACGCGGGTGATGACAGGTTTACGAGTGCCGCAAAAGTAGCATCGAATAACAGAATGGATAGCATCCCCTGGAACAATAGAATCATTTCCCAACAGAAGTTTATCCGGTGGTTATTGGTATTTTGCCAGTTCATTTCGGGCGGCACATTTTCTGTACACCCGATTGAATGTAGATGGGCTCCGAGTCGACATCGATAGATGGAAGCCTTTCAAAGCAAAATTTGACGGCGAAGCGTAGACCAAGGGGTTGTCTTCTTTTAGGGCTCGAGTAAGCTGGCGACCTCGATAATATATGGAGCACTAGTTGGCTCACAGCCGTGAGGAGGCACAAGGAAAACCCCAGCGAAAGTCGAGTCACGGGCGGGAGTCTAGTGACCTTGCGTGATGGATGTAGAACAGGACTATACACGGAAAAAAACAGGACCAATCAACAAGTAGCAAAGGAACCCTGTAAACAGTGTTGGAGTGGGGAGGAGGGGAGGGAACTTGAACACAATCAAATGCGAAGCACTCGAGAACACCACTTGCACTCGACGTGGCGCGAGCGGTTGTGGCGCTCCCTAGGGAGCGTGAAGGTCAGCACCGGCGCTTGAGAATTGACGAGAGTTCTTCGCTGATCGCAGTCATTAGCGCAATGCGCTCGTGGCTAATCCCCATGTTCTCGGTGCAGGCTTGGTCCCCCCCAGCTTAATAGGTCGAGAGATCGAGACGGATCGGCGGATGCAAGTTCAAGTTGTTCCCTCAACCGCCGAGCGCGCGCACGCTGAATCAGCGGGTTCTTCGAGTGTGACTACCAGGTATTCGGGATCAATGTGGGGCCGGGATGGACTCGGAGACGGTCGAGTTGAAAACAATGAGTAACCAATTTCTTCTTCAAATCTGCCAGCGGGTAAACTGTCCCATGATGCAGAATTCAAGTCGTAGTGGATTTCGGGACTTAGAAGTTAGACCAGCGACCAGCCCGATGTTCGGAAGTTTGATGGGAGTATGCTAACCCTCCGGCTACATCAACGAGGCCTCCCTTCGCGACGTTCTCGACTGTGTCGACTTCTCTGGACGCACTTTCTAACCCATCATGACAGTCTGGTTGCTGAGAAGGTAAGTGGCACGACCCTATCTCTTGCTATGATACTTAATTATAAATATATATTCGTTCTAGGTGTACTACGTTCTAGTTTCAACAAGGACATGGCATGTGGGATTGTGGTGGTCGATTGGATGCCTTGGAGAGGCTGCCAAGCACCAGCCTGATAACTCACTATGTGCTTCAGTGAGTCTGGGAAGCTATGGCACAACACTTCCTAATAAATTGAATCTAGACCGGGGCATGGCAGGAGGATTGCCAATCAGATCGATGATTTAGTGCGTTGTTTCGACTCTTCCGTAACCAATCGTCAGACAACTTCCGCAAGGGGCCCAAGTTGCAATGGGCCGCGAGTACTATGTAGTGGTGTTCACACCTATCATGATGGATATTTTTGCATCTCGAGAGGGACGAAGTGCTTAGATGCGGTGTTAAGTGGGGCGCTACAGAGTAAACTAATTTATGGCCATGCGCAGTGCCGACAGTGACAGCGACGACGACTCATCTAGTAGGTAAAATTTCCGCGGATTTCTCCCTGGTACCGTTCGAAGCCCGCAGGTCCTGGTATGATAAGAGTATGCGTTATCGCTTGACGACTCTACAGTCTCTACTGCTACCAGCGTGGAGCAGCTTACCGTCGCTTATCCGGGCTGCTAAAAACAGAACGAGTAAAGCCCATTCCAAGGTGGGTCCCAGTCTCCCAGAGAACCGAATTTGAAGTGTGAACTCGTGCACACTCACGCATGAGTCGCACTGGCGGCGCTTAGACGACATGAGTCATGTAGATCAAAGAGATGTACCGCTCAGCAGCGTTACTCTAGCCCATCAACATACACGATGAGTCTAACGATTAGAGCTGCGCAAGTAAGACTCAACACACTGTGCCTCTTTGGTTTCGGGATGACCTTGTTCTCAGGCGGAAGACAGCGAAGAGATGCGACAATGCTCGCTGCGAGTTCTCCCCAACGAGACAGGCTCTATTATTCACTGTAGGATTCCCTTCGCCATGACGATGTTAGCCCACTCTAATCCTATCAGTCGTACACACCCTCTCATCGTGGCCTGGGCTATCGTGCGTCGCGGTGAATGACAAGGACATGATCGTCGGCACATGTCTTGTCAGATTGTAAGTCATGAGGAGACAGCAAGCGTGCCTTATCATGTTTTCCTAGAAAAGAGGAAGTCAAGGATGCGACACATGCGCACGTGAACTCTCTCTTCGTGCTCCCCGAATACCAAGGACAAGGGGTTGGGCGCCGACTACTTACGACTTCTCGTATGGCGCTATCATATGACACGTTTGCCCAGCTGATAGAGATGGATCAGTGCAATCTGCAAGGACATTGTTCAATGCTTCCCAAGTGACCTTACATGTTAGGAAGTCGAATGAACCTGCAATTAGACTGTACACATCACTCAAGTTCTACACGACGAAAACGAAACCTAGATATTGTGAGTCAGTCTGCCTAATACACACAGAAATTAATGGACCATATTACTAGATGACGATTGGGAGGATGCTTTCGCTATGAATCTTCTGCTTCGGAATGACGTAAACACCTGATCTTGTGTACATCATGAAGCACATGGTTCATTCGAGTGAATGAGCTCCCATGAATATAGATAACGACAAGATGATGGCGAACGGTTTATATGCCCAGTAGAAGTGCCTTAGAGTCGTCAAGGTCACCGTCTTCCTTGACTATTCCTTCCAGGTTGGACTGCGTGGTCGTTCTTTCCTTCAACCAACTCTTCAGGGGACAAGACCCTCTCCCGTCTTTCTTGCATCCACGGCAAGCACGGCCATGACGGACCATCATCACATGTAAACCATATTTAAGCTCGGGTGGAATCTTCAGCTCCAAATGAGCCTGCGCCCCAATACGATCCGCAGTCTTCGGGACCCATCCCAGCAGTTTCGACAACCGAAACACATGCGTGTCCACCGCGAACGCCTGCCGTCCGAGACAAAACGACAATACACAAGCAGCCGTTTTGGGACCGACACCGTCGAGCGAGACGAGCTCTTGCATGGCGCGTTCGTCCGTCACTCCTGGCGCAGCGAGATGTTGGAGGTCGTACCGCCCATGTTTCTTCTTCACCGCAACGAGCGCTTCCTGGATGATCTTCGCCTTGCGATTCGCAAGACCGCCCGACCGAATAGTGTCCGCTATCGTCTGTCTGTTCGCGCCCGCCATCTTCTCGAAACCAGATTCACCCTGGCCGAAGACGCTGTCCAAGGAACGTTTGGCGGCAGAGCTGTTGGCAGACGAGGTGTTCTGGGAGAGAATCGTTCCAATGAGCGCGTCAATGACATTCGGCGTGTGCCCACACGTCGTTGCAGAATTTGAATTCGCCAAAGGTGCGTTGTGGACCGGTGCTCCTCCCGGCGTGTGTGAAGCAAGAAGCGCATAAATAGCCCGCGCATCCTCCGCGGATGGATGAAGGAAGTCAGAAAATGGTGAACAGATGGTATGATGAGCGAGCAGCTTCCGTTTCTTCGAAGCGTGTGTGGAAAGTCCGTCAGAACTGGTGGTGTTCGCGTCGCCGTCGGCTTGAATTACTGTATCTCGCTGTAGTAGAGGCGAAGTGGATCGACTGCGTTTCATCGCCACGGAAGAGCCGTGAGATCCTGTGTGTTGAAACTCGTCAGAGTTCTTGCAAGCTGTGGTGCAAAAACGTACTTTGGAATCTGGATGGTGGAACAACAAAACCAGTAACCTTAACCCTGGTTCAGGGTTCATTGACAGGTTGCCTACAGGCTGATGTAATCGACAAGTTGGTGGCTCGAGACCGCATGAGCATCCTAGTTCGACTCGTTCCGCCATTCGACTTGGGGATGAGTTCAAGGTTTGTTGTCCAGACACCGTTACGAACCAGGGGTCATCACATCGCCGCTGTATCCCCAAGCAGCCAAGTCACTAGGTCCGTCGAAGACACATATGCAATACCGCTGACGCGAATTATCACCCTCGACTCTTTCAGAACCTCCATCCCTCACTGCCAAGTGAACGATCAGACTTCGACGTGGGGCTTCAAACTCTACCAGTACAATACCTCCGCATTAACACCAATATTTCCCCTGGATCGGTACGCCTCCTCCAACCGGTAAGGTCTTGAATTCGGAGCTGAGCGCCGAGCACCTGCCCTTGCAGAATCTATTTTGAGCGGAGGTCTTCTGACTCGTTGGTCGTCGGTCAGCTGCCGCTGAACGCTGCTTTCGCACCGTTCACCTGACAACCATCAATTTGAGAAGTGGGGGACGTCGTATGGGCGTCCTTCAAGCCCAACATAGTTTAGCTCCTCGCTGGCTTGGTGGAGGAGGCTGGAGTAACTTCTTTCCTCGATGATGGATTTCCCACTTCTGGTTGCTGTCCTTGTTCCGGATATGGCCACCGGGCGCCGACGGGACTAATTGTGGTGATAACGACCCGAGACAACGGTATGATAACATATAGATCCGGTGAACCCTTATCATCCAGGAATTACCCAATTATCGTGGGGACCATATGGAACACTCCTATGGCGTCACTCCTGGTGCGGATTTTTGGTGGATTTTGCAACAAATTGACACATCCCCCGCGGAACTAAATACTTTAATCGCGCATGTGACCGTCGACAGACAAATTGGCATGGCTGTGGACAGGGTATGAAAGTGTCATTTCCGAGGACAAAGTGAATATTTCGTAGTACATTGGGCTGTGCTTCAAATGCACAAGCGAAGATGAGTACGACAGAGGAGACTTTTGACTGACCAGGATGATTGACCTAGCAGTATCAATGTGTGCTGATAACGATGAAAGGATACGTTGCCATCCCCATTGATAATCGCAACTGCCCCTGGTCACCACTTTCGTCCATCGCTCTGGAGATATGATGCTGGCGTCCAAATGCTTCCAGAACTTGGTCCAGGCCCTGCCATTTCGTTTTGGGGTTTTGATTGCGTGACATATGGGAGGCGGCGCCACTTTGATCTTGATAGTGAGAAAATGGTGATTATTGGCGGTAAAAGTCGGCCATCATAACCAGCGGTGAAAAAAAAAATCGGGCTGAGCCTGAGGAAGATGCGGCACCCCGTCAGCTGCTGTTAGAGCACCGTATTCGCCATTGGTGCCAAAAATAGCTATCATTTCCCATAACAGAGCGTCGTTGACGTTACACGTGTAACGTCGAGCGCCCTCAAACAGCGTACAGTTTCCATAAGGAACGGTCTGCGGAAGACCCCGTGTTTACTAAGCAGGGCCGACGATCGCTTCCATCGTATCCGGCGGGCTTCGTATTCTGTGGCGTCCTAAGTGGGCACGACAGTATATGAGGCGAAGGGTTCTCGTGAATTTTGCGCGACAGAGTAACGGAATACGCACTATCATGCCTCCGAGCGGCGCTCGAACTTCGCTCCATTTCAGAACCAAGGGAAAAATCAACGCCAATGTAAGGGTCGAATGGCGGGAAACAGCTACTTCGCTATACCCAGGGTATTAGTTGAGGATGGAAGCCGAAGCGCCTCACCGCTAGAACGACGGTCTGGCAATCATGACCGAAAGCTAAATGACTCACCGTTCGTCGGGCTGTGCCTCGAGCGCATTCCAGAATCTTTGGAAGGAAAAAGGAGCGAGAGATCAAACTCTATGAGATGGAGAGAATGCAAACTAGGAGACCCCTTGTAACCAACACCTCTGATTGTCACGGGTTGGTCTGCTTAGTCATCGATGGAGTTTGCCAGCCACTATCTTCCTTCAGGCTGACTTTCCAGGAATCTGTGGCCAGCAGTACTACGTGCCTGTCTAGTGAACCTTCCCTTTATCCATTGGTGCCAGTGGGGCCTTCTAGGTACTGCGGAGCGCACTGACTCTCCATTCTATCCCGTAAGTGCAAATAAACCTACCGAATCACTAGTTCACCAATGACCCATTATGATTGATTAGTATCATGTATGATAGATCGAGAGTCCGGCACCCGAGTCCGAGGTGAGGTCGGCCGGATCATGGGTAGAAGTTAGGTTTCATCCCGTCGCTTTTCATAACCCGTGACGCTATTGGTACGATTGAGCGATTTTGCGACTAGGAGGTAACATTGAACTTGCGTTCTATGGCAGTTGCAGCCCTTGGCGAAATTGAGCCCGTCAATTCAGGTAAGCCTGATTCCATTTCTCACTCGCGGTTCCACGTGTCGCCAATCGCATCACTGCGGAGGAGGTTCCATGTCCACTGGTGCATGGATGTACCGCTCCTCACGGAGTGTGGTAGGCGTAACACGCCACGTTTGCTCCTGTCACATTGCCTTCCGGCCCTTCCCTTCATGCGGCGCAAATTATCCGAATGACCTGGATGCGTTCCCAGTTTCCGTGCCTTTGAATCTACTTAATCTCGCATTGTCCGCTCCATGGGGTTATAGTAGTGGTTTCCACGCACGGAACGGTCGCATCACCTGCATTCCTGTCGCGACTGAGTTTCCGTGAATGATGATCATTGCTAATGCATTCTCCCTATAAGCTGTTGCTGTCCCGTCACTATTACTGTTCATACAAGCATGACTCGGCCTGGCTCACACCAACCCCTACCGATCTTAGATCGCTCATGGTGGAATGTAACCATGCTGACGGCTTACGGACTTTGAGCTCTAGGTGACTAGCCTATTCTGGCGTGGGTCGATCCCGTTCAATTCGTTCCTTTCACATAGATATCACGTGGTCAACTGCACGTTCGCTTGCCAAGTTGTTCGCTCCGAGTAGGGAATTGCGCCAGAGTTCTTCATCTCATCGATGAAGTCATATCTCTAAGTCGATTTCCGAATACCAACTTGAAGAACAAAGGCTCGGCTCAAACCCGTAGGTCTACCGACCAATTCTGTCACTATCAAAATACCAAAACGAGTTTACTTTCCGTTTTCTAGTGGACTTATCTTCAATCTGCGAAGTACACGTATGAGGCTGATAAGGAATATCGAGTCACATCGCTCATCTGGTAATCCATAGAAGCCCTTCATTCATCACTCATCACCTGTCGC
>JBBPSC010000695.1:0-14842 GCA_038093395.1 Baorangia bicolor
GGAGAGGTCCTTTCGTGATTTATCGATGGCCGAACTCGATTCTCCAGCAGGGGAGCTCCCTTACATTCCAGACAACTTGACCCTCGCACAGTTCATTCTAGATTACCACCATCCCTCCAGGCCTGTCCGCAAAGATGGTATACCCTGGTTCATTGAAGACCACACGGGACGGACATTGGGTTACGAAGAGGTGAGACCTCAACTGCTCATTGTCAGCATTAACGTGTACAGTACAATTGGTCATACTGCATAAGAGATAACGCATAAATGCATAGGGTTTTGAGAGCAAAGTTGGGCACTTGTGGGTCTCTTTCCTGCCCAAATGCCCACTGATAATGCATATTTCTCATAATACATGGCTTTTTGGCAGTCCCAACCGTATGCATTATGACCAATTATACTGTACTCAAGGTTGCATCGCAACTACGTTGTTCGGCTTACATTCCCATCCCATTCGCTCAGATACGTGCACGAGTTTTCGGCTTGGCGAACGGGTTAAAGCACAAGTTTGGCATTAGTATGTGCATTATCCCAAGTTGGTGCATCGGCGTTGACCCCACTATCTAGAGGAGGATGATGTTGGTCAGTATGGAACATGTATTATCATGAGTACACTGAACATCCACACAAGTCTTGATATTCAGTCCGAATCATGTCGGTACGTCGTTCCATGCCGTTTCATCTCAAGTGCTGTTTCCGATGTGCGAACAGACTACCTTGTTTCCGTCTGGGCAGCCCACAGAGTGGGAGCCATCATGTCGTAGGTTTTACTGTCTTTCCACTCGCGAAAGCTAATGGCGCCAGTGGCGCGAATCCTCTTTTCACTCCCGGCGAACTTGCGTATCAAATACAGGCGACCAAGGCCTCTGTTGTCATCACTCACCCCGAGTCATTGCCTGTGGCCCTCTCTGCCACTCGAGCCACCAAGCTGCCAGCGGAACGTGTCATACTATTCAACGTGTATGGTACTTCGTATGGTACACAAACCACTATTCAGAGCATCATCGAAGAGGGGCTAGCCAGCACATTGACATTCCAGGAACGTGTGCTACAACCCGGTGAAGGAAAGACGAAGTTGGCGTTCCTTAATTTCTCTAGCGGGACAACGGGCAGACCGAAGGTCTGGATTCTGGAATTTTGTGGTGAAGCTCTCTCATTAGATGTCTTGTACGTTAGGCCGTTGCAATACCCCACTATGCGCCGATAGCCAACGTCATCCAGCTCGCGGCTCATCACAGAGTAAAGGACCCCAATTGGGAGGACCAACGATTCAGACCAGGTGATATCTGCTGTGCTGGTAGGAGCCTCGTTCGATGAATTTTGCAATGTAATAACAATCTCTTACACAGTTCTTCCACTGTACCGTACGTGATGTTTTCGACTGCAAGCCCACCTGACTACGATGTACTTGACTAGACATATACGGCCTTGTGTTCAATGTGAGAGATTCGATCTACTGTTATCCCGGAAGCTGCTGACCTATGTCATTGCTACTAGACCCACTTCAGTTTCTTCTGTGGCGTTCGTAAATCATGGTCTTCTGGGGTTCCACGTAGACTGACGATAGAAATAGATGCCTATCGTCCTCAGTACCAAGTTCAACTTTCTGGATTTCTTGAAAAGCATCGTCAGACACCGGATTACACATCTCATGTGAGTTTGTAGTTTCAAGTCCATACTAGGCCACATCTCTGACGTACGATTCTAGGGTTGTTCCTCCTCAAGTTGTGCTTTTCTGTAAAGTAGGCGCTCAACTTCATGCGTATACCTACTCCGATTGACGCCAGGAATAGCATCCAGCTGTCAAAGATTACGATCTTAGTCATGTCCGGTACCTGACCTCCGGTGCAGCTCCACTCTCGAGGGAGTTGATGGAGCGACTAATCGAGATATTTCCGAACGCAGCCATTGGACAAAGTTATGGTTCGTTCCTCCCTTGAGGATATCAGTCTACCGTACTCATCCTTGCGCTCCAGGAACCACGGAATCTTGTACCGTCATCACCACTTGGTCCCTTGAGAACAAGTGCGATCTAAGCGGGAGTGCAGGCCAACTTATCCCCGGGATTACTGCTAGAGTGGAGAAGCCTGACGGAACGCTTGCGGAATTTGACGAGCCCGGAGAGCTAGTGGTGCGTACCCCATCGCTCGCATCGGGATATGCCGGAAATCCAGAAGCGTATGTAGACGGATCTCTTCCGGTTGTTATAGACCTGATGACCATCCATGCAGCACGAAGGAGACCTTTGTGAACGGGTAAGGAAATCATGTCTTGGGGTGCCAACCGCTGATGACCTGTTAGATGGCTCCGTACGGGTGACGAAGTCAAGATGAATCGAAAAGGCGAGGTTTTTGTTCTCGATCGCCTCAAGGTTGGATTGGACATTACGTTGGCTGGGTTATCTCTTACTATGTTCATCAGGAAATGCTGAAAGTGCGAGGATTCCAAGTTGCGCCAGCAGAACTAGAAGGTTGTATTCTTGATCACCCGGATGTCTCCGATGCCTGCGTCGTAGGAGTCCCCGACGAATACAGTGGCGAGCTCCCGCTCGCCTTTGTTGTCTTACGATCCGATGCTGTAAGCCGGATGCACAATAATTCGGGTGCGGCAGGAAGAATCAAGCAGTCAATTATGAAGGTTGGTACTTATATCATTTCATTTCCGAAGTTCGCTACAACCGACGCCGTAATTAGCACGTTGCGGACAACAAGGTCGGATACAAGAGGTTGGCAGGAGGGATCGAGTTTGTGGATGTCATCCCGAAGAATCCAAGTGGGAAGTTGCTTAGGCGTGTGTTAAGGGATACGGCCCGGGGGCTGAGATTGCTGCCGGTTGCGAAACTTTGATCTCTGACAGTCTTTATGACATTCATCATGTGGGCTTTTACTTGACATCAAAACATATGGCGACAATCGTGAGATGATACTACAACCTCGTTGATCGTTGGGACCCTTGTACGTCATACGCGCAGTATTCCTCCACTGGCCTCGTTCAAGTTAGTCCAACTCATTGGTCGGATCAGTTGGTGGGTGTAAGTTTAAACGTCCATTCCTCAAGGGGTTAGACGTGCCAGTGAGACCCGTCCCGCGCCGATGACTCTGAGTCCGGTATCTGTACGTGAACGGCTAGTTTTGAACTTGTCTTAACCTGGGCCTTGGCAACCCCTGGACCTCCAAATTGCCCCTTTGTGTCATCCTGCTCGTTCATCCTCTCCTTGAACTTCCCCAGGATGTTCGAGATATCTGGCGGCTCCGTTGACTGTTCCGTTCCCGATGACTTGACTATCCCACAGTTTTTCCTGGATTCGCACCACCCCTTACGGCCTACACGCAAGGCTGGTGCCCCGTGGTTGATCGAAGATGCGACTGGGAGACCCGTCGACTTCGAGGAGGTGTGTGTAAATTGCGATCCGGTGTATGTCGATCCTGAGACTCTACCAGTTACGTACACGAACATTCGGGCTTGCGAATGCGCTCAAGGCGCGGTATGGAATCAGTGAGTGCCCTCGAGCGCGTTGACTCTACTCTGAAGTCTCACGCCGTACGCTCCACGCAGAGGAAAACGATGTTGGTACGTCTCTATCGCTCGTTCATTCGTTTCGTGTGTGTGCTTATCGTGTGCGTCAGTGGTGATATTCAGCCCGAACCATGTCGGTACGTTGATGTCCTGTGGTCGAAAAAAAAGAAAAAAAACTATGTTATATCTTTCCGTTCCCTAGACTACCCGCCAGCGATGTGGGCGACGCATAGACTGGGTGGCATCGTCTCGTCAGTCGTGTTTCACCATCTTTTTACTCCCAAATTTCACATGCATGACTATAAATACAACACAGCGGCGCAAACCCGGCGTACACCGCCGACGAGCTGCTATACCAAATGAAAATCACGAGTGCGACCCTCGTCATTACTCACCCAGTGTCTTTGAGCACTGCCGTGTCCGCCGCTCGTCAAGCCGGCATACCAGAGACACGCGTCGTGGTGTTTGACGAGGTCCCTGAAAGCGCCCATATGACCGTAGAGGCACTCATACAAGAGGGTTTGAGGATAGACCAGTGTTTTGTCGAGCGCAAGCTCAAACCTGGCGAAGCCAAGTCCAGGGTCGCCTTTCTCAACTTTTCCAGCGGTACGACCGGCAAGCCCAAGGTGAGGGGCTTTGCGCTCGGATCCCGTGCACGCTATTGACCCAAGCTGCCAGGCGGTGAAGATCTCGCATTATGGCCCGATTGTAAACGTCATTCAGATGGCCATTCACAACGGGGTCAACCAGAACGTGTGTGCATGGGAGGATCAGAGGTACCGCTCTGGAGATGTAGCGGCTGGAAGTAAGTCAACCGAGCCAGTGTTCTTCATCTGGCACTGAGCGACGGTCTAGTACTGCCATTTTACCGTAGGTGGATACTGTATCTATTCTTGGACGGCTCTGACGCCTTGCGAACCAAGACATTTATGGTCTCGTGGTTGCTGTAAGCCTCGCGCGTTTTGTGTACGATATCTCACATGGCTCATGTATAACCCAAGTTACACTTTTTGACGTTCTGTGGCGTAAGGTGCTCCTTTTCTTGGCAACATCGTGACTGACCGCATTCTTCAGGTCGCATTGGTGGTGATCCCAAAGTTCAACTTTACAGACTTCTTGCAGAGTATTTCTCGCCACTCGGTAACACACTTGATGTAACACTTGCTATTTATTCGTCCTGGCTCAGTTGACCAACACTATTGTAGGCTCGTACCTCCTCAAATCGTGTTGCTTTGCAAGGTAAGTTCCAGTGGTTGTCGTTGTGGATAATGATCCAACGACACCAGCATCCGGCAACCAAAGAGTATGATCTTTCAGGCATCAGATACATGATATGTGGTGCAGCACCTCTGTCCGCGGAGCTCATGAACCAGATCATAGAGGTCCTCCCCAACGCGCAAATTGGCCAGGGCTATGGTCAGTATCGTTTTATTGCTTGTAATGTTCACATTCTGACGGGGTCTGTTGTAGGTTTGACCGAGTCGTCGACCTCGATCTCCATGTTTTCTACGGAGTCAAAGATTGGAGTTCTGGGAAGTGCCGGGAGACTCCTCCCGGGTGTCGTCGCCCGCGTCATGAAAACGGATGGAACTTTTGCGGGATTCAATGAGCCTGGCGAGCTCCAGGTGAAGATGCCTTCACTAGCTCTTGGGTACTTGAACAACGAGGAGGCGTGAGTTCACCCGCATTTTTCTCGTGAGATGTTTTTGGAGCTCAACGGCACACAGGACAAGGGAAACATTTGTGGATGGGTACATCACTGCTGCCTCAACAGTCTGTTTGACTCGTAGCACTAACTTGAGCTCGTGATAGGTGGCTGCGCACAGGCGACGAAGTCGTCATCAGCGAAGACAAGGAAGTGTTTATCGTGGATCGTCTCAAAGTCAGTGGCGTCGTTCCAAAGACGTCCCCCCAGCGCTAACGCGTTGGCAGGAAATGATGAAAGTCAGGGGATTTCAAGTGGCACCCGCTGAATTGGAAGGATGCTTATTGAGCATTCCCGAGGTCGCCGACGCATGCGTCGTTCCAGTTCCAGACGACTATAGTGGCGAAGTGCCCATGGCATTCGTCGTTCTCCATGCCCACGTCGCCAAGCGTGTCGCAGAGAACCCGGACGAAGCGGAGAAAATCAAGACTACTATCACCAAGGTGCGTACTGATGTCTCTCGAAGATGATTGACGGTGATGTCGATGGACGGCAGTTCGTGGCAGACAACAAGGTGGCGTATAAACAGCTTGCGGGAGGGGTCGAGTTTGTCGATGCGATTCCGAAGAATCCGAGTGGAAAGCTGCTTCGTCGTGTGTTGCGGGATCGTGCTCGGGAGATGAAGGCGAAGCCGAGAGCTAAACTTTAGGACGATTTCGTTCGCTAATACGGTTGATGATATTTGTTCGATTCTTATCTTATCTTATCTCGGACTTGTCTCCGGAAACGAACATGTCGCTTGCGCGTCCCCTCAGTGCCAGTGCTTACAATTTCGGCACCTGCTGGGCAGGTTCCTGTGTACAACTAACTTTGCATAGAACGTCCACGTCCTCCGCAACGGTATCCTGCATGTCCACCCCAGTCAAGCTCTACGTATACGATCTCAGTAATGGCATGGCCAGACAGCTCTCTCTCCAGCTCACTGGCCGCCAGATAGACGGTATATGGTTAGTCTCACAGGTCTCTCGTCATGGCTCGGTGCTGATCGTACACGCTCAAGCGCAGGCATACGTCCGTTGTTGTCTTTGGCAAAGAAATATTCTACGGAAAAGGGATCAGCATCACGCAACCTGGAAAGTCTCATGTGCGTCAATGTCGTACGCGCCGCCGAGTTACTGACCCCACGGTGAACAGCATGGATCACCACTTCGGATCGTCGATATCGGAGAGACTGCCATAGACGAAGACACCTTCAACGACTACCTCGCTGCCATGCGCGACCACTATACTGCAGACAAGGTACGCGTATGCCAACTCTGATAGTATGGTCCCCGGTCGACTGACCCACGCTCTTGCAGTACCACCTGCTAGGTAATGGATCCTCGCTTTTCCGGGAGGCGCAAGGACTGAACGCGTCCATGGACAGACTTTAACTGCAACTCTTTCACCAACGACTGTATCGGGTTCTTGACCGGCGGTAGCCTCCCGCCCTACATCACATGTAAGCCCCGGTCCCCGTTTCCCGTCGGCGATGGGCACTGACAGGGGTTGCAGCGCTGCCCAGCGACTTCCTCTCCACGCCATTTGGGGCAGCACTCCGACCCACCATCGACGCCATGTTTGCCGGCCGTCCTGCGAACGGGGTTCCCGCTCGCTCAGTGCCAGGCACGGTATCGCCCGATCCAGCGCTCGCGGCGAGTCTCCTTCAGTCCGTCGCCGCACAAGCCACGACGGGTGTTTCACCCCTCGGTGGTGATCTTTCCGCGCCCCCTGTTCCTGCGCCTATTGTACCCTCACGAACGACACCGGCGCCAGACGCCCCCCTCGCAGCACCCATGCATATCACCACGAACCCCGCATCATTCCACAGCCTCTTACGCTCTCATCGCGCCATTGTGGCCTTTTTCACGAACGCCACCTGCGGACCTTGTCGGATGATTGAGCCCGTGTTTGAAGACCTCGCCAAGAGCAAGAGCAGGGCCAACGGTGGAGTAGGGTTTGCCAAGATCGACTTGAGCGTCGGGTTGGGCGGCGCGGTGGCGGGGGAGTATCAAGTTCGGGTGACGCCCACGTTTCTCTTTTTCTTGGACGGCAGAAAGGTGAGGTGGTGATCGACGACGCATACCGATGGGGATGCTGATCGCTGTTGAGTTGCAGACGTATGAGCTCAAGGGGGTCAATGCGCCAGAACTGAGGACACAGGTGGATTTGTTGATTTATGAAGCGTTCCCTCGTCAGTCGTCATGCCTAGCAGGATTTCGTCTCGGTATCGCTGACAATGATCCGATAGCACATGCACACACGTCGCTCTCGTTGCCGGCCGTTGAAGCGATTTCGCTCAATCCGATTCTGTTTACGCAGGTACCCAACCTGGATATCATGTTTGCCAAGTTGGCGGGATTCATTGACGGTGTGACGTCGTGGACTGGAGCAGTCACACAAGCACAAGTGAAACAGACGTTGTCAAAGACGGTGCTCCCATTCCTCAAAGCTTGCACGGCCACTGCACCCGCTCAACAGCCAAAGTTTACGAGTTTCGATCATTGGCCCGCGCTGACGTGGAGCCTCGCAGCGAACCTCAAACCGAGCGAGCTGTTCCCGCTGGTGGACATTTGGCGGATCGCGCTCTCGAACGCTACTTTTGCAGCATGGAATGCGACGAGAAAGGTCACCGAGGGCCCGCTGCAACGCTTGGTGGACAAGGCGCTGCAAGCGGACGAGCTACCGCGCAACTATCTGCTGACCGTGCTTCGGATGCTTGCCAACGCGTTCTCGAACCAGGTTTTGGCGCGGGAGGTTATACTGTTTATGCGGGAAGGAGTGACTAAGCTGCTCGTAGACGCACTGTTGCATGACGATGGGCCCGTGCGGACGGCGGCAGCCAGCCTGGCCTTTAATATCGCGGCATACCTGCAGCGGCTGAGGGTTGAGAAGGTGAAGGCGCGGGATGACGGCAGGAGCCCCGAGGAGAGCGAAGAGTGGGAACTGGAGATCGTGGTGGCCGTTCTCGGGGCGATCGAACGGGAGACAGGCAACGAAGAAACAGGTGAGCAAATACGTTTGGTTGTGTGATTCTGCGATCTGACTGGTTGTGGACAGTGCACCGACTGGTGGCGTGTCTTGGGTTGTTATTGCGGTTATCGCCGTACACGGATCAGGTGACGGGGTTGTTGGAGACACTGCGGACGCGGGAGGTATTGAAAGGGAAATTGGGAGGGAATGGAGCTGGGAAGAAGGAGGTCCGCAGACTGATTTTAGAAGTGGCGGAAAAGCTCTGTAGTTAGATTTATTATCGCGAGTGTGTCTTTTTTCTTTCTTTCGAGCTATCATACCAGCTGTGGCATGCTCAGACATTTACTCTCTCGGTCGTCACGTACTACCCCGGTAATGTCATTCAACTTGGTTGAAAACTTGCATCGCTGAGGAATTGTCTACTAGTTTGTATACCAGATGGCCAAGTTCCAGTCGTCTGCCCCGCGCAGGTCTCATCCACTCCCAGAGGGCTACGTCGAGGACCCTTCTGCTGGGCCCATGCTCCGCTTCCAAGCCTCCCTACCCCGCCTCCCCGTGCCCCCGCTCGCCTCGACCGTCTCCAAATACCTCGAGTCCGTCAAACCCCACCTCTCTGACGCCGAATACGCAACCACCCAAGCCACCGCGCAGGCATTCCTCGCCTCCCCACTCGCAGCGGAGCTCCAACGCCGCCTCGAAGCCCGCGCGGCAGACCCCGCCGCGAAGAACTGGCTCGCGGACTGGTGGAACGAGGCCGCGTACATGGGCTACCGCGACCCGGCCGTGGTATTCGTGAGCTATTTTTATGTCCACCTGGACGATCCGCGCAGGCGGGACCCCGCAAAGCGGGCAGCGAGCCTCCTCAAGGCGATGCTCCCGTTTAGGGCGCTAACAGAGTCGTACGTGCTCGTGTTGACCGACAACGATGGGTTGCTCATAAGTTGTTGGATATGCAGGAAACAGCTCGAGCCTGAAAAGGTCCGTGGGGTACCGTTGTGCATGGATTCGTACAAGTGGCTGTTAGTGCCGTCTTTTCGAGCGGGCGGGATTGCTGACTTGGGTGTAGCTTCCACGCGTGTCGGTATCCCGTCAAGCCGTCTGACACGGCGGCCAAGTTTGACCCGCAGACGCACGACCACGTCGTCTTTGTGCGCAAGAACAAGTTCTTTGAGGTGCCACTCGCGTCGCCGCAAGGCGAGGAGCTGAGTGCTGCTGAGCTCCAAGTGTGCGTCGTGCTCGTGCCGTTGGAACGTTGTTTCCGGTTGACGTTTGGGATAGTCAGATCGAACGCGTGATCGCACTGGCTGGAAACGACAAGGGGGTCCCTGTTGGTGCGTTGACAGGCGAAAATCGCGACGTTTGGACGGACGTGGGTCGTAAAAGGACTGTTTGATTGAGGCCACGCTCAACATTTTTCCTTGATTCAGGCACGGGCGGCGCTGCTGGCAGCCTCGCCAGTGAACGGCAAGTCGTTGGAGCGGATCGAGTCTGCTGCGATCATTGTTTGCCTGGACGATACTAAGCCCGTCACGCGCGAGGACATCTCGTGGGCGTGCTGGGTCGGAGATGGACGAAACCGGTTTTACGACAAGCATCAATGTATGATTCCGTTTTGGTATAGATGGTATCTAGCTAATTCTAGGCTGCAGTGCTCGTGTTCGACAATGGGCGCTCTGGGTTCCTTGGAGAACATTCGTGTATGGACGGGACACCGACGCTGCGACTGAACGAGTTTATGTTGGCGTCGCTTGCTGCGAACAAGGTTGACCTCGGACCGGTCCGGACGGAATCGACTGGGGCGAACCTTGAGGCACCGACGGAGCTCAAGTTTGAGCTGGATGCACGATGCCAAGGGTATATTGATGCAGCGTGCGAGCACTTTGACGCGCTGGTGGGACAGCACGAGATGGAAGTGGGTTGCGAATTTGATCTCGTGTGTGTGCGGGGCTGACGTGCGACAGGTTCTGCACTATGAAGGGTATGGGAAGGAACTGATGAAGAGGTTCAAGGTGTCGCCTGACGCATGGGTGCAGCTTGTGAAGCAGCTCGCGTTTCAAAAGATGTTCAACCGGCCTGGGGTGACGTATGAGAGCTGCCAGACTCGGAAATACCAGCACGGACGGACCGAGGTGATCCGGAGTGCGAGCAATGAGAGCAAGGCGTGGGCGGAGGCGATGCTGGATCCGGATGCGACGGTGAGTGTGCCACGCGGGAGGGGGTGACGAGGCTGAATGGATGAGCAGGATGGGGAGCGTGCGAAGTTGTTCCGACGGGCGGTTACGCGACACCTGCAGTATGCGGCATGGGCAAGCGAGGGACAGGGCGTTGATCGGCACCTGTTTGGGCTGAAGCGGATGTTGCGGGATGGGGAAGAGACGCCGGGGATTTACACGGATGTGGCGTTTTCGAGGAGCAACCACTGGGAACTGTCAACGTCACAGCTGTCGTCCAAATACATCGACGGATGGGGATACGGTGAAGGTAAGGGCGCGTGGTCGGGGTGAGTGCAATTCTGACGGGATCGCAGTTGTTCCAGACGGGTATGGGCTGTCGTACTCGATCGAGGGGCACTATGTGCGGTGGACGATCACGTCGGTGAAGGGGGATAGTGCGGTGCTAAGACACTATCTGGCGGAGGCGGCGACGGAGACGCGGGCCATGATGGAGCGAGCGGAGAGGGAGGGGAAGCTGTAGATGTGGGGGGGGGGCCGATATGGACGGACATGAATGTGATTACATAATTGATAGTGGTGGAGGGGATATGTCCGTTCTTGTCGGAGTTGTTGTTTCTTGTAAATATGCACGCCAACAAACGAGCTCGACAAGAGGAACGAAAGACAAAGAAACAGCCGCTCTCGTGTGCAGAGTGTCGCAGGCGAGTGAAATAATTTCGACCAAATCCCCGCTCACAGATCCTCTTCCTCGCCAGGCTCAAGCTCAAGGTCATCTCCTCGCCCCCTCCCCCTCCCCGTACTCACACTTTCTAGTGCGATCGCGTATTCCCCTGCCAGTCCTGCTCCAAGCGCGGCTGTGCGGAGATATGTCCAGATGGTATGTCCTCTCTTGCCCCCCCTCCCCCATGCTCACCCCCCCCGCACAGGCGCACTCACCTCGGGAAAAGGCAGCAGGTCAGTCCGTCCCCCGCCTCCCCTCCCCCCGCTCATCCCCCGCCAGGTTCATCCTCGCAAACACCGAGCAGCTCCATGCAAAAATAATCCAGATGAGCGATCGCATACGCCAGCTCGAGGACGCCCTTGGCTCGCTCCAGGCAAAGTGCACCACTGATCCACACCCCCTCCTCCACCAGGAGCTCCTCCGCATCAAAAACTCGCTCGAACTATACACACCACACACCGGCGGCCCCGCCCCCTCCTCCTCACACCTCACACCCCCAGACACCGACCGTCACTCGTCCCGTCCCTCAGAGGTATCTCTTCCCTTCATGTCTCCTCCCCCCTCCTCACACGCCACGCCCCCCCTCAGGACAGGAGCTCATCCGTCGAGATCGCATCCACAGACCTCCCAAGACTCTCCCCAGAAATCGAAAAACTCAGCCAGACATTTCCCTATCCCTGGCTCCCCAACAATCCCATGCGCGAGCGCATATACAGCATGCTCCCCTCTCGCGAAGAGGCAGAATACCTCTGCACCCAAGCCCGTCTCAACGCCCTCTGGCAGTAAGTCTCGCTTCTCGTTCTCTCCCCCCCTCACCTCTCCCACCAGGTACAACCTCGACCCAAGCGAGACCTGGCTCCCAAATCTGGTTCATCACGTTTACACCACTCCCGTACAAGACCTCTGCTTCCGACGATTATCCCTCCTTTTCATCATGATGTCCATAGGTCTCCTCGTTGATTTAAACCAGCAGAACGAATCCCCCCGCGCAGACCTATACCATCGTCTCGCCAGAGCATCTCTCTGCGAGATGAACCTCATGGACGAGCCCAACCTGGATCTCATCCAAACCCTCGTACGTCATCCGTTGCCCAATTCATGTCACCGTCTTCACAGGCTTTCAGTTCTACATGATTTGGTACCTCCTCATTTTCTCAGACAAGAGTCAGGCTGTGGCTTATGCCTGGAGCATCATGGGACTCGCCGTGAAACTGGCGCAAAGCGTGAGCCCCTCTCGGCAAATTTGTCCTTGACCCCCCTGACCCTTTCTTTCCCTAGTTGGGTCTTCGTGCGTGGCCCTACAATCGCGACGTTGCAGTCCGCTCACCGCCGTCTTCTTCAGATCGTGATGGAAACCGATGGAAGGTTATTCCGGAAGAATCGCAACGCCGCAGAATGCTTTTTTGGGAGCTCCTCAATTTGGACGCCCGTCTAGTATGTACCACGTCCTTTTTTGCTCTTTCTCCTGACCTGTGCCCAAGGCACTTTCCCTCGGACGTCCTCCCTCGATATGCCTCGATCATGTCGATTGTCGCCGTCCATCGTACGCAGCCACCGAGATGTACATCGTCTCGGGTGCCCAATCATGTGAGCATCGCCTCATGGGACCGTGGAGTCTGCTCACGCGATCGACAGACCATGAATGGAAACACGGATTTTTCCTCAATTGTCTGACCCCAGTGTTAACCACCGCGATATCGGCCCAACCACAGCCATACCAGAAGATTTTGGACGTTGACAAAGTCATCCGCAACTTTAGTGTCCCACCTACGCTCGACATCTTCAACGTCGATGGCATCCGCGACAAACGACAGCTCACCATGCAGCAAGTATTGGTGTCGAGCGGTCGCGAAATAGGTGTGTTTACATCGTCGCATGTTGCGCATGGGGCTACAGACGCGACGACCGCCAGTTCTTCTCCAGTTGCACAGAAACTTTTTTACCGAGGCCGTGAGCGACTACGATGCATTCTCCTATCAACACAAGTTCGCACCGTCCGCCGTCGCGACGTATCTTAGCGCAACCCGCCTTATCGCCACCTTGAAAGCGCTTGAAGAACGGGAACCACAATTAAGCAAGCGATTCATGTGTTTCTGGTTCAATGCATTTTCAGGAGCAGTACGTATGTATTGCCGCCTGTCGGCCGTGCTTAATCCCCGGCGTTAGGTTGCCCTATCCCTGATCGTATCCAGGACCCCGTTTCTCAGCCTAGCGCCGTTTGCTCTCCAAGAACTCGATACCGTGCACAGGCTATTTGCCAAGGTCGCCGAGGAATGCCCCAAAGTAGCTCAGGCACTGGTGAGCCTCCTTTCCCCTGTCCTCCGCCTCATGCTCATCGTCCTGGTCAGCCCCTGCTGACGAAGATTGCGGAAAGATCGCGCAGGTCGTACGCACAGTGGAGAACGTCCGTCGAAGATGCCGCCGCGATGGACATTGATCAGGGGGATAAGCCAAAAGTTGTTCCCCTTGGAGCAAATGCCGGAAATGGTCCGTTTGCTACCGTGCATCCTGACCTCACACGGTGTCTCCAAGACTTTGATAAGCGTCCTCTTCCTTCCCTCCACGCCTTGTCGACATTCGTGCCACAGAGGGCACACTTTGAACCGGAAAACCGTCCCGACCCCGTCAACGCCCACGATCTGTCGACGGACATGTTGGCTCTGGCACTTGGACGGAACGGAGATTTGATCTCCGTCAGGCATCCTCTCTCGGACTCGGCTACCGCTGGTGTTGGACCCCAGCGAGTGGGAAACCATACGTTCAATTTTGATTTCGGTGCATTGGCGTCGAACGTGGAGAACCAAAGTAACACGTACATGTCATGGTTTTAGCCTGCCATGACATTGGGATCTTGGGGGTTTCTTTTCCTTGTTGATAGGGCATGTTGTTCTTGTCATACCCGCGTCGTTAACAGTAGCACTGTGTGAACGGGACAATTGGTGGTGCTTACATAAGACAAGCTTGTTGACGCGGCTCGATGGGTTGGGTGGCGGGTTCCAGTACTTGAACGGTGACCACGACGACCTCGACGGCCAGCTCGAGTATTACGGCCCAACGCCTTTCGAGAACCTACCATGTCTCGAATACGGGAAGTATGGGCTCCGAACCTCGAAGCAGAGATGCGGAACATTCGCGAAATGATCGACCAATATCCATATGTCGCAATGGTATGTGTCATCTCCCCCACACCACAATACATCCAGGGACCCGTACAACAGGATACAGAGTTCCCCGGTGTCGTCGCAAGACCTATTGGCACCTTCAAAACGTCGTCAGACTACCACTACCAAACCATGCGGTGCAACGTCGATCTCCTGAAGCTCATCCAAATCGGCATTACCCTCGCAGACGAGGAAGGTAATTTCCCTCAAGACGTCACGACGTGGCAGTTCAATTTCAAGTTTAGCATCGGGTGCGTACGCTGTTGGCTGTGTATATTCAGTGTTATGAGATGTCTCCTTTTTTTTCCTTAGCGAGGACATGTACGCGCCAGAGTCGATCGAGCTCTTGCAAAAATCGGGGATCGATTTTCAGAGACACGAGGAGATGGGTATCTCGCCAAACGATTTTGCGGAGCTCTTTATCACCTCTGGTCTTGTCCTCATTCCAGAAGCCAAGTGGATATCGTTTCACAGGTGAGAGATCCTCACCACCGTCTTTTTTTTTTCAATCCTAGCAAGATCGCTATCACCCGTCGAGTTCGAGCCAGTTGCTCATCGTCCTTTGTTTCCTTTCATCTGACAGTGGCTATGATTTTGGTTACCTGGTCAAACT
>JBBPSC010000696.1:0-14828 GCA_038093395.1 Baorangia bicolor
GGCCATATGTACCGTGCAGTAGGTTTCATGTACCATACACGTAGGACAAAGTACCAAAAAATTGAATCACTGATCGAAGACTACAAAGAGGGACTGTTATTTACATATTGTCGGACAAAAGCTCGTAATCATAAGTGGTCTCGTCGTCAGAGAATGTGTCCAGGAGTGCTGCTGCTTCGTCCATCTCAGCATCTTCTTGATTGGCCGGGTCAGGAGGCAGACCGTCCTCCGCCTCCATCTCGTCCAATGCATGATGGTGTTCAGATTCTCAACAAATATTAATGGACTATAGAGTTGAGCAAGTGGATGCGAACTTACGAAGACCCATGCCATTCGCCACACCACCCATATATCCGTCTTCGTTCTCGACAAGTTCTTGAAGCCCAGGAATTAACTGCCAAGCGGTACCTTCATCCTGCTCGTCTTCATTCCCGGTTGAAAGGATGTGCTGGAGCTTGACATGGTGATGGTATTGCTGTTGCAAGGCAGTAAGCAGTGACCTATAGACGATCCATACGGAAGAGCGATCAACAGATGGCGAACCAATCCGGCCATAGCAATCTTCAATGAAGGTGCCAAGAGCTGAGGGAACAAGGTCGAATACAATATGGTCGTCTTTGATGTAAAGCTGGCGAACATGGTCGAGTGCTGTTTGATCGACCGTGACCTTTCGTACGTTAAGTGACTCCGAGGACTCGAAAGTACTTAGATGATATACATACTTTGAAGTCGAGTGCGCCATAATCTTGTGGCGACTCGTGGATGAGCTCGGGAACACCATGTGGGAGTATCTGAGACACTTGTTAGCACATGTAGAGATATTCAGGACAGATCCAAAACATTACCTTGTTACGGTCGTGTCGTTTACGAGAGCGATTGATGCGTTGCTTGTAGTTATCTAGCTCTTGTTGAATCCATGGGATGAAAATCCAATGGAAGACCATCCTGACGTTGAGTAAAATACATTAGTAGATACACAGGCATATCCGAAACAACACTTACAGTTGTAAGGTATTATCCGGGTCAAACCACCCGGCCTGGATACCTTTTTCGAAAATTTCCTCGAAACCTGGAGCGAAGCGGCGCTGGAGTTGTGACCAAGCAATCTCCGGCATAATGTTTTTCTTCAAGCGCATCCAACGGTGCTGGACGAAACCTTGCAGTGCCGGGTCGTGCATCTGGCGAAGCATCGTTTGCGCGTTGGCGATACCGAAGTTTTCCGTGCCAGGATCACTCTGTGTCACCATAGGAACATCTAGTGAGAGGTGTGCCAGTGAGTATACATTCGAAGTGAGGACAAGGGCTTAACTCACATCCAAGGGATTCCACCACTTCGAGATAGTAGGACAGAATAAGCTGTGGGTTGCGGTTACTATGCCATACCTTCATCCATAGAATACGCCCCGAGAATGGCTCGATGCCGGTGTGTAAGGCCAGGCCAAAGCGTAACCATTTGTCATGCTGATCAACGGCCCAAATGTCATTGACACCTGCAGCCCAGAAGCGACGACGTTTGAGACGGTTAGCTCGACGAGCTCGGATGAGGTGAGGTTCGTAGAGCTGGAAATATTCCTGAACTACCCGCCTGTAAAAAAATCAGTGCAACACTTTCCAGATGTCTGAGTGCACCTTACCTCGAAACACTGAGACCGTGTTCGTGAAACAAAAGACTGACCATTTCTCGAGCCCCAGCATGTGGGTACATCTTTCGCAGTTCAACCATCTGTGCCTCAATAGAGGCCGGCATGTGTTGTTGCTGTCGTGCTCGAGTCAATCCAAGGCTCTTCCGGATTGACTTGAATTTGGTGAGTCTATTTCAAGATTGCACATCTGCCTGATGGTTTTCGTGGAGCTTACAGGGTAAAGTCTTACCCGATGCCATACTGGTCAGTGTCGAACACTTTTTGAAGTGCGTCGACAATTTGTCTGTCTGTCTGGCGTGTAGCCCAGAGCCGTCGAATGTGAGGCTCTATCAGTTCTAGGGGTGCTGTATCCATGGTAAGTTCATTGAAAGCAACGAGAGCTGCATTTTACACTTACGGGTAGGTTTCCACTGGTTGGGCATTGTTCAGAACGGCCTGCCAGTGGATTCGGTTAGGTGAGAGGTAAGTGGGGCCTCCTGCTTCAAGAGCCTGAGGGAAGGCCCAGGGGCTCGAATAGGCGACACAAGTGAGGCCCACTTACAGAGAGCCCTGGAACCTTTATTAGCGTACAGGCTGCCTCATGGCCCCCTAAGGTGAGCCGATCGAACCCACTTACGCCCACCGCCTGCAAGCTTCTTGTTCAACCACTTCTCACTTGAATCCACCCCATTTGCAGAATCTCGCAGAATCTCCTGTGGACTGTGACTCTTTGGCAACTCTTCGCCCTTCTTGGGCTTAGGTTATCCAGGTATTGTGCGCTCAGTTTCCTCATGTCCTTGGCTCACCACACCATTCTTTTGTTTTTAGAATCTATCTTTACTTCGCCTGCTATCTGCCACCTCCCAAGTTCCACCTCAATCCTTGTTGTCCTTTTTTCAGCAGGTACATATACAAGTTTTATTCTCTTATCTTGAACTGACATTTCCTCACAACAGATTCTCTATCTATTGCGACCGAATTCAACTAACTCATCACCGGATGTCCAACAGTTATGTGGGATTCCATCGGACAACAGTAAGTCCTTTATCAGTTCCAGTAAACTTAGCTTACAAGGGTCGAGCAGTGCCATTACCGTGTACAACGTGTATCAAGCTCCTGGGGACACCGTGGGCCAAGGCGTCGTCACCAAGGTGAGCTACTAGTATAAAACCTCTGGGCTGCCTCCACGACTAACACATTACATAGTCCTTTCCATCATGTCTTCATTTCAACTCGTCGCACTGCTGACTGAGGTGGCCTCAGACGATCAGTTCTGTGGGTGCACCTTCTGCAAGAAACTCATCCCCCGAGGATCACCCTGCTATCCCATTGCGAACTACGATGCTAGTTTACCTCCACACAAAATGTGCCGAGGTTGCTACGAAGAATGCCTCAGGTTACCAGGTACTGCTATGCGCGAAACAAGTAAGTACTAGTTATGTCTGCTGTGAGATTGCCAGTGAGAACGATACTGATCATATTCTGTGGTAGACCCAGCTCCGGGGCCGGCTGGTATGTCGGTCCCTGATCCTCAACAGATACAAGCAGCTGTAAGTGCTTCACAATCTAGATGTAAGTAGTGCTTCTTTTTTGAAGTATTTCGCCTTGGAACTGATTCCATTCGCAGCATCGGTCAATCCACCTGCACTGGTTGCAATTCCACAGGGATATGGAGTAGGTATTTCGCGGATCAATCAACCCGCCCCACCTGCCCAGCCACTCCAATTTCGTGGATCAAAAGCAATGCTACCGCCCTCATTACCTGCCGCCCATTCGTCCCATACTGGCCCCAACATCCATGTGCCAGCCGCTTGGTCCATGACTGGTCCAGCGCCCATGCCGGGGCCCAGCCGTGCAGTTGCACCACACAATCTCTCGGGTTATAGCGCAAACCACGTGTATCATTCCACAGAAACTCAGCGTTGGTCAGGCCTTGCTCGCGGTACTCTACCTTCTGCCGAGACCATCTCCTTGAGTATCGCTGCCTTGCGTGAGGGTGGTCAAAGGAGAGGTCGCTTGAATGGGACCCCATTTGGTGTAAGTATTCACCAATGCCGCTAGCTGGACACAACTGACTGACATTACCATAGAATATTGTTGAGGGAAAGAAAGGTATTGACGCGCACATCACTGCCAGCGGGCTCGTGGCAGTGGCGCGCGAAAACCTTGTCCCTAACATCATAGCTTTCTGTCCCGAGTTCCCTTGGTGTGTAGACGAGTTTGTGATTCGTGACGACTCCTGGGTGGATCTCACGAATCATGCTGAGACTGCTGAGAACCCTTTGGGTTATTTTTACCAGGACTGTCTCCAACGTAAAGGCAAGGGATTCGTGTTCAAGACCCGGCAGTTTCCTATCTATGTCGTCGTCCCTCAGAGCCAGTGGGCAGACTACGAAGAGTTTATTGCAAAGAAAAACGGACCACCAACTGAGTTGGGCTTCACGTCCACTAACAAGTCCAGTCCTGCATCTCGCCGTCATTCTGCACACGACACGACACAACCCGTGAATACATCTCCTAGAGCATCTCGCCGCCGCTCCACCACACAGCTTGCGTCCCATCACCGCCAGCCAAACTCTGTGGTTGCCCCACCGTCATCTACTTGCTCACCCCCTGGACCTGCAGCATCGCCGCAGCCTCTATTCTTGAACAACGAGCAGTCTGATGACGAGGGACAAATATCCAGATTGCTTGTAAAGGTAATGTATTAATACATACCAATTGTGTACTGTGACTGACATATAACGCTCTAGCCTGCTGCTGTCTCGTCTCCGATCTCAATCAAGCGTGCCTATAGTATGCAACCTGGAAGTGCTGCCAGTAGTACAACAAAGTCACCACCTACAAAGAAGACTTTTGTTGTCAAGCCCGAACCTTTCTCCCCCGATCGCGATGGCCTTCGTGAAGCATTGCGAGTCGGTGGGACTGCTGATTTGGATACTACGCAAAGTAAGGTTTTTTTTCGACTTCGACTCCAGTACTAACTGTTTATAGTCTTGAAGAATTCTGTCTACCAGGTCGACTTCTATCCAATCCCCACAGTTTCCATCAAGCTTATTCTGAAGAGTCCCGATCACCGCAAATTCAACCTGGACCCAAAGAAGAACGTGACGATCCTACACCCGGGACAACTTCGGCTCAGCGGTCAAGATGAATCATATGTGGGAGCTGGTGCCTTCAAGACAGCGTATACCGCAACCTTGGTACTCTCAAAGCCCACCACCACTGGCATAGGGTCCAAGCCACGCGAGACCATCATTATCAAGCGACCCTACCTCCGTCGCCCTGATCAGGACCCATTTAGCGTTGGCCCGTTCAAGCGTCTTGGCATCAAGGAGGAGTCTGAGAAATTATTCCGCGAGGCAAATGTTTTGTACTGGGCGAAGGCACTCTTCAAGCTTGCTGAGGATTATGTTTCCAAGAGAATTGCAAAGGCAAGTGAACCCCCGCCTTTCGAAATCCCTTCCATACGTTTCGTCGATGCTGCTCTCGCCTTTCGATACCCAATCACACCGGTCAGAGGGCTGCGCACACCATCAATCGACTGCACCTATCTTTGCGAAGAGGAGATAGAGGATGCCAACACAGCGTTCATGAAGTTCATCCACAACGGCAACTGCGTTCCACTTCTGCAGCCTGGGGAGACCGGTTATGAAGTCGCCGAATTTCTCACGTTCACCCAACATATTCAGTATGTGAAAACAAAGGGTTCCGCCTACGTTTCAGACTATCAAGGTAAGCATTCCTAATGCATTATCTATACTCATAATCTCATGTCTTTATATTAGGTACGACTTCCCTCCTGACGGACCCTCAAATCCTCACCCATCCGTACGTGTTGTCTTTTTTTAATCTTATTTTTTTGATCTGACTTGGACTGCGACTAATCTTTTTACTTAGTGATATCGGACGCGACCTTTTCTGTGAAGGGAATTTGGAGAAGGTGGTGGAACTTTTTGAGGACGAGCATATTTGCAACAAGTTTTGCAAGTGGCCAGGCTTCAATTTGGCGACATTTGGAGGGAATGGGAAGGGAAAGGGGAAAGCATCAGATCCCGTCGTTGTGAGCTCAGACTCGGAGTACTAGTAACTGTCTGCTACTTTTTGGGCACTGTCTTGACTTTTTGTTGCACACTCATGAATGTGTCTGATAATATTATGGTGTGACAACGAGGTACACTACTACTTTGTCCTACGTGTATGGTACATGAAACCTACTGCACGGTACATATGGCCATCGGCCGAAATGGTGACCGAGGGTCGTCATCAATACGAGCGATTCAATTTCCTAATTCTCGTGCCGAATATCGGAGGACGAATATCGTGACCCGGGATCAGCACGACCGTCCGGGCTTCCATAGGTGTTTGAGTTCCTCATCGCGAGTGTCAAGTTCCATGATTGACCGACACCAAGCCAACCGTAAAAGACAAAGTGCCTCCTGGATGCCGGTTCTACCTGTCAATGGATCAGGCATCCAGTCAATGCTAGTCTGGGAATGCAGGCGGGCAAGATACAGCTTGCTCCTCCAGCTGGCATAACCTGTCAAACAACCCAGATCGGTATCCACATGATAGGTGTGGTATGTCACCGGTGCCGTGGAGGTAGTCTTGGCTGAGACAGTACCAATTCTGACGTGAACATGATGACTGTGCTGTTCGCGAGAAAGTTGACCGTCTGGTATGATGACGCATCTATGGACGAATTCCTCCTCCACCTGGACGTTCGGCCGGAGAACGAGCCGGCTCTCTAAACCAAACAATGTTCCAATACATTGATTCTCGTCGTAGACCATGTTCTTGAAGTCATGAGACTCGAAGTCTCCGTCCTCATTGACGAAAAAGGATAGGCCATACTGGGGCAAAACGACAGAGAGTCGTCAATTTGGTGAGGATCGCAGAGTGTCAATGGGGAATGTGGTGATTATGAGATTTTCGGGGACGTCGAGACACTTCAAGCGGCTCGAAACCATTTCACAGGTAGGGCTTCGGATGTCCACAAGACACTTGCGGCCTTTGTACATATGACATTGCCCAGATGCACAATCAATCCTCCAATCCTCCGAGGACTGCTCCCAGATCCTTTCAAGAGGGCGTATCTCGATGATGGATGTCGACAGGTTCAACCAATGAACATGACCATGGACGAATGTTGTCGGAAGGCTGCTCCTTAGTTTTTCCTGATGAATCACTTGAAGGATATCGACCGTATCTTTGTGTTGAGCTCGAATCCTCAGATTACTGCCCTGCAGCGCAAAGTGTACCTGCACGTGTTCTGATTCGCGATTTTAAACTCAATAGGTCTGGGGTACTTACTCGGTGTTCGGAGATCAAGGCTAGAGTAGCGAAATCCATTCCTGGAAGATCGGACGCTATGGCAAGGAAACGCTGCTGCAAAGAATAGTTAGCAACTTGTCATGTGGTTGAATTATCCAACAATATGCACGCACATCACCAAAGATTCGTTTGTATGTTGGATGTTCCCTCATCTCATGTGGCAATCCGTCGATTGGTTTAGCGTCCACCAAAAGCGTCCCATCGAGCAGGTTCAGATGCAATATTTGCGAGCACCTGCATCCAGTAGCTGCAGTTTCGCATGTGAGCCAGTGAGAGTTTGGACGTGGCAACGATTGCCATCGACGGGGACCTGGACGATAGCCATACCAAACCCGGCGAACTGCAAGGTCAATGCCTCGGTTTGACGCATCAGCCTGGATAACGTCCCTCAAGATGCTCTCGAGAGCGAGTGAGAGACGACGATCTCGTTCAAGGAGCAGTTGTGAATATTTTGGAATCACTAACAAGGTGAAATCATTTGAGTAACGTGGCGCTGCAAGTTCAGGAATTAGACATACTTCGGAAATCGATAGGGCTGTTTGCGCGTATAAAGATGGCGCAAGAAAGTAGAGCGTCAACATCCTCTGCGGAACCAAGGACCTTGTGGACTGTATCAGGGCCAACATCAAACGTGCTTCGACAAGTGGCTGCCATGTCTCTCAAGAGCTCACTCCATTCTGTGTTCGTCGGCGACATCACCAGGTCATACGACAACTCCTGCACCCAGTGGAAGGTCTTCCTGCGGATCCGCCGAAGAAGTCCGATGACTCGCTCCGAGACATCTTCACATGGGCTTGACGCAAGTAAACGAGTAAGCAAGAAGGATATAGTGCCCATCATTACCCCGTCCGACGAGTGGACTGCAACATCCACAAGCAAGCTCTCAAGCTCGTCTAGAAGGGCGCAGCAGAAAGCTGATTCTTGAAGTTCCTGATGCCACACCCACTCTGCTGTACGAATATTCATGGGTCCAACCTGGGAGGCAGCCTGAGCAAGCAGGAGATGAACATCGTGACGACGAAAGTTCAGGGTTCTACTGCGTAGCTCCCGCAAGATGTTAACCCATTGCAGTGAACCCCCACTCCGCAAGTGTCCAAAGGCAATGAATTCGTCTGGTGAAAGATCGTCGGGGCATTCCGCTTGAGCAGCCAGAACATCGTTGGAAGTGTGAGATGTCACTCTGATGTATTGATGTAACCTGTGACTCGATGGAAGCTGATAAGCAAAGTAATCATCAAGGACGGATCCAGTGCGGTAGTCTTTTGGGATGTCATCAAATATGACCAGCTGCCGAGGACCACTTGGGGTAAAATAAGTAAGGTAGACTCGACCGGTGACGGGTGATGTCCATTGCTTGACAAGATAGGGTTGCAGGCGAGAAATATTAGTAAGTGAGACATAATTTTTGTTGTCTCTCTTGGAAGGACAAGATAGGAAAGAGTCTAGAAGGCGGACGGTGCCAGAGCGCCAGATATGAAGAGATACCGGGCATCGCAGTTCAAGCACAGTAATCTTGGCATCTGGAGGGATCGTGCGTCCATCTTTCTCCATGTCTTTCCGAAGATCTGGAGGCAGGGAATCAACATTACTACGAATAGGAAACATGGTTTCGGTGCATTCATCCGAAAACACGGAGTGGCCTGGGAGAGATTGAGAGCGGCGAGCAGCAAGGTATTGGTATGCACGGGAAAAACGGTGGAAATTCATGGTTTTACGATAGAACGGCCTGTGCAGGAGTTCTGTTGGTACCTCGGGAGAGTAATCGGCAAGCATGGGAACTGACCCAACAACTAGCTTGTCAAGTGCGATCCATAGCTCAATCGCTGTTAAAAGCATGATGGACATATGTCCTGGATTGCCCTTATATGTATGCGATGCCTTTGACAGATATCTATCCATCAAGAGCTTGAGCTGGACACATGTCTGGTCCACATTCGTGACACCAGCTATCCAGTCATCAATTCCCTGCTGAACTGCGTGTTCGACGTCGTAGAGGGCAACATAAGAATCGACACGGTATGCTTCCTCAAGAAATGACCCGTTCAAGGAGAAGAAGTCGTTGAGAGCGCCTCGGGGAAGACGTTTAGCGCAGAAGGGAGAACGGCGGGGTTGCGAGTCAAGATTGGTGAGGGAGTTAAGAATATATTTAAGACTCTTCCGGAGGGAGAGCTGAGTGTCTCCATCGAGATCAAGCTGGGAAGGTTTCCACAATGAAGATGGAGGTTGGGCAACTTTTACCTCCTTCCATCTGGTTTCAAGGGTGTTTCGAAGAGAGGCATTTGTCGTTAGCACCATGTCATGGAGCCAGTTGGGGGCAGAAGAACCGAGCTTCCTTAGACATCGGAGGATTTTGGCTGATATTGCATGCAGTAGACCACTGGAAAGATTTGCATCGACCACGTCCTTCGCAAGGTTACACATGAAGTGCAACATGAACACTTTGTAGCAAATATGTCCGAGACCACCATGATCAAGGGACGTCTGGATCGCAACCTTGATCAGAAACCAAATCGACGACCGAAACTCGAGTTTAAGGACACCACAGGCCCAGTAATGAGAGTGATTATGTTTCGTGATACGAGGAACCATGGCAGTCCGACCAACACCTCGTAAGATGCTGGTAAGCAGCCTAGCATACGTCACACGATCTTCTGAAAATTGATGGTACTCAGAGATTTTGTCCTGGTAAAGCAGGAAGTTTGCAAGTTCGGATTGGAAGTACTGATTATAGAACATCTCATCGGGGATCTCAATGGCCCACTCTGGATATAAGCCCGAGCCTGTGGGCGTTGACACTGAGTCCCATGATGTCTGGAAGGACTGGTACAGAATACAGTGGTCCTTCTTCCTGAAGATAACTGCGGCGTCTTGAGCTCGGTTGAAAAACGCGAGGATATCTATGGATTGTCAGCAAGGGTCTGTAGACAAATTGAGAGTGTACCTCCTGTCTGCATCCCGCGCAGCTGAGAGATAACGTAGCTTTTGTCCAGACCTTTGGACACGAATGCTTGCAAGTTGTCTAGCATCTTTGCAACGTGACACCACTGAGGCTTGAGGGTGTCGTCAATGACCTCGCTGTAAGTATAGGAAGCAGCGCACACTGCCTGAACTAGAGAGTGATCGTTCTCTAGCATATGGGCTGAGCGGGGGAATTCATACAGCTGGGCAGGAAGAAACACATGGGTTACAGCATACTCCAACGGAGACGGAGTAGACGGTGGCTTCTCCTCATAAAGGGAGTCATCGAGATGGAAATGAGATCTAGGGAGAGGAATGATAGACATGGAAGGTGCTTTGCTAGATATTACAGTACTTTGCTTTGTTGAAAATTCATGTTGCCCAGAGGTAACTTGCTGGCGAGGGATGGCGTAGGCTTGAAGTTGTACTATGTCTCACGGTGTTGAACTTGCCGGATTACGGGCCTGGTCCCACTATAGGAGTTTCCATCACAAATATTGCAAAATTGTGATTTTCCCCGATATGGCTGAGTTTCATTGACAACACGTGTGTGACGGCGTGCCCAAATGAGGCTACGAAATCACACGAAAGAGTCTACACACGAACTGACTGGGTAAAGTCCTAGTTCAAGATTCAAGGGAGACTAAGGGATACAGTAAACGGCAGCCTCTCTTATAGTCTATTGGTAAGGTACTATCATCAATCAGCTGTCACCGTGATCCAACAACTGAGATCAGATAGCTATCCCAGGCTGTCAGGCTGCTCACTACATCCCCCCCTCCAGCGAGCTTCAAATGCTCACTCAGTCCTATCCATCAACACAATCCTCCATCGCTGAATAGTCAGCATCCGGAATGCCATCGGCGTTGAGTTCTTCATTGACAGGCTCTTCCTCGGTGCACTCAACTTCAGGGGAGGTCTGGGACTGCTCTACTTCTGTGGTGGAGTAGTCTTGCACATAGTATTCTTCCCATGGGGCATTCCTCAACCTGGTCCTGCTTCATCCATGCCTATCTCCTCCTTCATCTCTACCATCATGGCTCCATACTCTTGCGTAATTCCTGTTGTGGGGAATGAACACTGGTAAGGCGCCTCCAACCTGTCTCCTGATCCTTTCCTCATATCCCCTGGCTGTTCAGCGATGGCGAGTGAGCTCTCCGTCGGCTATGGCTTCAGCCAAGATGGTGCTCCTAGCTTCGGTGCCAGTTGGAGGAGGGACAGGAGGTGTTCTACCAAAGAAGGTGGCGGGATAGGGCTCAGGCATGAGACAGGTTAGCCATCTTCCATCTTCATCTAACTGGGAGAATTGCATTCTGACATGTGGTTCGGCGTTGAAGGTACAAGTAACCAGAAAATATCCAATAGGAGCTGGATCCTGCTGATTAACAATCACCGACGAACGGATGTGCTTGCTATACTCCAAGCATAAGTGCAAGTGCCACCTGGGCACAAGGAAAGTACCAGCACCCTCAGAGTCCACGAAGATGAAGTTGTCTCCCTTGTGGAAGATATTGTGGGAATGGGAGAGGTCATCTTTCAACACCATAGTAAAGGATGCAAACGAACAAAATGAGGGCTGATGGGGCTGATTTTGACAGACATGAATGGCCCCATTAAATACCTGAGGATCGCTATCGGAAATAGGTCCGCTCCCCCGTGGTAAGTCCTCAATCTTATCCACACCGATCAGGTCCAAGTAGTCTGACAGACTCATCAGTCGGCTAAGGGCATGGTATGGCATTCATGTGATGTCCCCTGACATCCAGCGCACCTCAAACAGTGTTACGGGTCTAACATTTTTCCTCTTATCTTATCTTTTTATCTTATCTTATCGCGTCACGTGATCCACAAGGATCTAATCATCTATCTTATCGTGAACGCTCTACTTACGCTTTCATGGACTTAGTCGTTTCGTGCAATTGCTGCTTAGTCAGCATGGACACTCAACTCTTCACACGAATCTCAGATTCCCTTACACCTAGCACGGTTTCACCTTTTCACTCATCACCATGCAGGCTACTATTCTCTTCCATTCTACATGCGTTGTACGCATGCCATGCTTCCTTACTTCCATTCTGCCACATCCTCATGTGGTACGCATGTTCATGCTTCTCTTCCATTCTATGGCTATGTTTCCACACCACGCCTTATGCACATGCCTTCATATATCGTAGATTAGACGTACACAGGTGTACACACCCATGTAGTATATAAACTCGCAATAGACGGCCAGAGAACTCCAGTCTAGTTCTCTTGGTCTTTCCCCTCAAAGATCAGAGTAGTCTCCTATTCCTTCACTCTTCCAAGTCTAAGTGTTTCTAGTGCAACCTTTGAGCCACAAGCTTTTTGGGTTGTTTCAGTGTGAATGTTCTGGGGGTGTCAAGGGGTCTTTGAGAAAGAGAAGAACTGGGTACATTTTGGGGTGCTGTGGCCAGGTTTGCAACAATGGAAGCAAAGCTTGTCTCTGATGCATCAAGCTCGATCGGCAGGGATAAGTTTGGTGATGGTGACAGCATCAACATCCATGGCATTTGTTACAGTTTTCTTTCTTTCTTTGCCCCATCTTCTTCTTGTCATACATCGTTCCCTTACTTGTACTTGGCGCAGTCAGTCAGCTTCTATTTCTTCCACTCTTCTAATCATCCTTGCTGACCCCTCTGACTTTACTCTTGTTTCTCTCTTACCTTGAACACTGTTCCTTGGACTTACCTATCTCCTTGCCATTTCTCTCACAATGGCCTGTGTCCCCTAAACCTTCCATCTGATTCTCTCTCCTTTGTTTCCTTATGAGGAGCTTGGTCTGTGCACCCTCTTAGCTCGTATATAAACCTACACCACTCCTTCTGTACTTCTCTATTCTTGATCTACACAATACAAGTATTGTTACAGTTTTCTTTCTTCACTCTTCTCGCCTTCTCCTTTGTTTGTTACGGGTCTAACATTTTTCTCCCTTATCTTATCTTTCAATCTTATTTTATTGCGTCACGTGATCTAATCAGATCTAATCATCTAACTATCATGAACACTTTATCTAATCTTTTGGACTTAGAACTTTTTGCGCAAAGGACGCCCACTTCTCACAGATCTAAGATCCACTTACACCTAGCACGGTTTCACCTTTTCACTCATCACCATGCAGGTTACTATTCTCTTCCATTCTACATGTGTTGTATGCATGCCATGCTTCCTATGTTCCATTCCACCACATCCTCATGTGGTCCTCATGTCACACTTCTCTTCCATTCCATGGCTATGTTTCCACACCATGCATTATGCACATATTACTCCTATATCGTAGATACATCGTAAACACATGCAAACCTTGTATTAGTATATAAACTCTCAATAGACGGCCAGAGAACTCCAGTCTAGTTCTCTTGGTCTTTTCCCCACAAAGATCAGAGTAGTCTCTTACTCCTCCACCTTTCCAAGTCTAAGTGTTCTAGTGCAACCTTTGAGCATCACGCTTTTTGGGTTGTTTCATTGTGTACACCGTTCCCTTACTTGTACTTGGCGCAGTTGGTCAGCTTCCATTTCTTCCGCTCTTCTCATCATCCTCGCTGACCCTTCTGACTATACCTTTGTTTCTCTCTTTTCGTAAAACGCCTTTCCTTGGACTTATCCATCTCCTTGCCATTTCTCTCACAGTGGCCTGTGTCCCCTCAATCTTCCATCATATTCTCTCTCGTTTGTTTCCTTATGAGGAGTCTGGTCTGTGCACACTTGCAACCATTATATAAACTTACACCACTCCACCTGTACTTCCTTATTCTTGATCTACGCTAAACAAGCATACTTTCTTGAATCCCCTGGAAGCCCAGCTTCCATTCCTAAGTCCTTGTCCTTGTCTCCAAGCGTGACTCTTTGTCGACGCTCCTCCCCTCATCCAAGACCTAGTAATCCTAGGCATCTTTGTATAAAGTCCCAGTGCCCCTTGGGCATCCTTGTTAGTCTCTTTGAGACTCCCTCGTCCTCGTATCTCGTTATCCTTGCAGCTCCCCAGACGTCGGTCTCTTTGTGAGCATTGCCTGTGGAGTATCCCTGTTGAACGAGACTCCTTTGGTACGCTTCGCGTAACAGCTTCCTCTCCTAAGTCCTTGCCCTCGTCCTCAAGTGTGACCTTTTTGTCGACACTTTCCTCTTTGTCCAAAGACCTAGTAACCCTAGGCATCCCTGTTCCCAGTCCCAGCGCCCCTGGGCACCCTTGTCAGTCTCCTTAGAGACTCCCTCGTCTCTGTGTCTCGTTATCCTTGAAGCTCCTCAGATGTCAGTCTCTTCGTGAGCATTGCCTGTTGAGTATCCTCGTTGAATGAGATCTCCTTTGGTATGCTTTGCATAACAAAAGATCAAGAATCTCCATGGTCCCACCTCCTCAGGTGAAGGACCTTTACCACAGTCACCATAAGTCACTTTGGACTATATTGCAGCAACAAGAAAGACAGCGACGTCGAAATCCCCAACGTAGAAAACCTTGCCACACCAGAGATCCCCGTCCCACCCAGCTTTAGACAACGTCAAGTCCTTGGACCCCCCAGGTTGTCAACACCACTAGCACCCCCACCTGTTACGGGTCTACATTTTTCCCCTTCACATTTTACGTTTTATCTTATCTTATCGTGAACGCTCACTTACATTTCATGGACTTAGAATTGTTTTGTATAATAGCTGCTTAGTCAGCTTGGACACTCAACCCTTTCACATGGATCTAAGATCCACTTACACTGTCACGGTATTCACTCTTTCACTTCATTACCATGCCGGCTATTATTATATTATGCTTCTCTTCCATTTGATTAACATGCGCATCACACGTTGTATGCTTCTCTTCTCTTCCATTCTGCCACACAGCGTGTTGGCCTCATGTTATGCTTCTATGCTTCCATTCCATTCCCATACATGCGGACAAAGCATTGC